>JAIUZE010073500.1:0-16138 GCA_022085475.1 Heliosperma pusillum | reverse complement strand
TATATCTTATTTAATATGATTAAATAAGATTTAACTTAGTAATTAATCGTTAAATTACTAAATTAGTTGAGGTTTTGAGATAGAGGTATTAGTTAATTATATTTACAAGGAGTTGTAAAATAAATTAACTAAGCATTGTGGGACCCATTATATATTGATATAATGGTAAAATATTACTTAAAATGTTAAGTACAAATTATTTATTTAATTGAGTCATATAATTGTTATATGATCAAATTAACACTTAATTATACAAGATAATTAACCATATGATCAATAAGTATTTGTGAGACAAATATCAAAAATTAAAATGGACCAAACTAGGCCATAATGGCCGGTTATGTTGCTAGTTACATAGTGATGATTGTTGTTCTTATTTACACTCTTTAGTCACAAATTGAAAGTGACATTTCAAGTAGAAATAATCATCACTTATACTACAACACTCCACTCTAATGCATGTGATCAAATTGAACCAAATAAGAGTCCTTTTTGGACAAATATGGTCCGGCCAAATTGGCTTTAAAATGATCAATTGTTGTTCATTTTTCACTACTTGATTTTGTGCAATTTTACACTTCTTTCTAAAATTCTTCCTCTCACTAAAAACTCTCATATAATAATATTTCTTAAGTATTACTAGTGTAGTAATATAGTCTAATATTAGTAGTATATCATCTATCTTATTATCTAGTTAATAATAAGGGTAGATTATTTGGTGTCATCTTGGTGCAACTTGAAGGAGGTCTTCTAGGTTGGAGATTTCTTGTTCATCCATATTATTAGCTCAAGAACAACAAGAAGGTGTTCTTGTTGTGCCCATATTATTTCCATATCAATGTGAGGAAATTTGTTCTTTTATATAAATGTCTTTATATTTGCATGCATGTTACATAGATCATTAAATACTAAATTAACAAGTAATTTAGCAACTAATTAGAGGAGTCTAATTAGGGTCTATGGACTTTCATTTAGAACTAAAAGTTTCAACAAACCGAGTGACTTGAGTTGAAAACCAAGTCACTAAATCCAATTACAACCAATGTCAATAAAAGGAATTGAACAAATTTCCATGTCAAACAAGGAAATTATAAAAGTTCTAAAAAAATGTCTCAAAATACATCCCAAAATTTAGACAATTCAAAATGAGACCAAGCTTCCATAGGTCTTCAATCATGGGTAGCTACCTTAGCTTCCCTTGAAGTGTCTTCTTAGGCTTGCTTGTCCTTGCATTTATCATTGCTAGGATGGCCTAATTATAATTAAATAGGGTAAGAATCACAACTCGTATCTATATACCAAAGTTGAGATCATAACATAAAGGATAGGGATAAATTACCAACTGAAACATCTTTACAGTTTTGATATCTCCTAGATATTTAGTGAAATTTCTCTTCCAATGCCCTATGTTATTACAATAATGGCACTTGTTCTCGGTAGAGGCACCTTTCTTAGGTTTGGGTGAGCTATTCTCAATAGCTTTTCCCTTTCCCTGGAAGGTGGAGGGCTTCTTCCCTTTACTACCACCTTTCTTGAACTTCCCCTTACTCTTATTATTAATATGGAGTACATCCTTGGAGGTGCTAACATTTAGCTCTATGTCTCTCTCAGCTTATACAAGCATCTTGTGCAATTCATGAAGAGAGGTTTTCAAGTATTGCATATAGTAGTTTACCCTAAACTGCACATATGCTTTGGTTTTCCCCAAGGAATGTAAAACTCGGTCGATAACGAGTTGTTCGGGAATGGTCACCCCTTGCAATTTTAGAGTCTCAACATGCTCAATCAATTTGAGTACATGAGGGCTAACTTTTGGTCCTCTTTTAGGTTCATGTTGAATAATGTGGAAGACGTCTCATAATGTAAGATACGAGGAGCTTGTGAAAAAAATGGTCACAAGCTTGTCATAGATCTCAAAGGCCGTGCTCATCTTATGACACTCCCTTGAAGATCGGACTCCATCGAGAAGATCAAAATAGTTTTTTATCGCGGAGGACTCATTGTGGTAAGCCTCATAGGCTCGCCTTGCGGCGGCGGTTGAACTTTCAATAGGTGTTTCGGGAGAGGCTTTGGTAAGATAACGAACTTGTCGTCACCCTCCGCGGTCAAACGAAGTTGCATATCCCAATCGGTAAAATTAGCGCCATTCTTTTCTAACTTGCATCGATCCATGAAGGATCGAAGGCATGAGACATTCGTGAGAGTTGGAGCATAGGTGGTGGTGGATGAATTAGCATTTGCCATTGCGAATAAACAATATTAACTCCAAATTTTAAGACATAAAGGAAATGTCAACATTTATCATTTTAAATACTTGTAAACATTTTAAACAAGTTTTTAAATTTTAAATAGTGACCTCTACCTAACTATTATAAATGATTCCGAGATCCAAATTCATATCAACTTGGGCACGGTAAGCCGATTCATCCCTTATTAACATAATTCGGTGGATTAATTCTTTAATCGATTCTACATTAGAACTCTCGGTCGATAATATTACTTTAATATTTATCTTAAGCTCGGAACACATGCGGCTACGGTCGCGAATACTTCCGTTGAGCTCAATCCAAATTTCGAAAAAATAACATTTATTACCCCCCTTACCCAACGTAACAAATTTAGCACCCCGGTGAGCCAAGCCTACTTCCTTGCGAAATTGGGATTCATGGGTTCTACATTTGGTAAGGCTTGATCTCAATTATTTATCATGAGAGGTCATGTCAATTTATTATCTATCTCGCTTAAGTGAACTAAATCGATGAATTATCGATAGTTTTAATTGACACGGTCAAATAATCGATGAAATATGCATGTCATGTTATAGCGATTTGGCAATGCATGCAAACATATTAAATAAAATGCAAGCATAAAAATAAAACTCCTAGTATGGCCTTTCCTAGTATAGAAAATCATATAATCTATTACAAATTCGGAAACCAACTCCTTTGGTCCCTTGAACTTCATAAGCACGCCTCCCAAGGTCACCGTCTCTCTCTCGGAACTCCTTTCCGAATGGCACCGTCTATGGGAAACTCCGGTATTACAAATAATTACAAATTATATAATAAAATTAAAAATCTCATATTATACATTTGTAAAATAAAATCATACAATAAAAGTGATTCGAGATCACATTAAATTACAACCGAATCAATATTCCCTTACATTTTGGGCAATATCGATTAAAACTAAGGCCATACAAGGAAAAATTACTTAATTCCAAATTACATAAACCAAAATATGACATTCATAAATTGAAAATATGACATTCATAAATAAAATGAAGCATTATAATATGTATAAAACATGCTCATGTTAAATGCCAAATCGCTCTATTTAACGGTTTATATCGAATATAACCCGGTTTTACGGAAATGCGTGATAATAACAGTTTAAAATTACCAAACAATACTTAAATCATATTTAAGTCGAAGTTAATTATCCCAACTCATTTAGGCCTCAAAAATTAGTCATCACTCAATTTTTGACAATAATTCAACTTGTTGTTATTTAATTGCTCATAATTAGACTTTTAAAATCATATTTTAATCAAATAAATCCAAATTTAATTACAATAATTTTGAATTTTGAATTTTAAATTTTTGTACATTCTGGAACATTTCCATGACACTCATAATGTTAAAAATCATGGTTAAAAAGTTTGAATCAATTTTGAGAAAAATTTGTTACGCTTTATCGGTTTTATCAAATAAAATACATAAAGCATGCAAAAATTAATCATATTAAATTTTAAACTTTAGATCTGAAATGTGGGACATTTAAGCAACCAGGAATAATTTTCTCTAGAGATGAAATTTAATTTAGCTATATTTGATAAATAAGTCACTATTTATGCCATTTTTACATTAAAAATTCATAAATCCTGCTAGACAAATCATATGAGTCTACAAATTTCCCGTCTAACAAGTTTATCATATAAAAATCATAAAAAATACTCCCTCCTAGTCACTCATTTATTCCCCTTTCTCTTTTGCACAAAAATTTAGAAAATGAATTTCAACCACACAAAACACATTACCCTATATACAAATAAATTTGGACCACACAAAACACACAACCCCACATCCAAAAAGGGAAAGAGGGAACAAAATCCGACTTACCCAATAAGGAAAGAGGGAAGAAATGAGCGACTAGGAGGGAGTACGTAATAACTCCACTTCACACAAAATTTTACATACAGTAAGTAAAATGCATGTGTGATATTGTGCAAAGGTTTCAAGGTCAGAAGATATGTCTAACTAGTTTTAGCATTTTAAACATCATTTTACTCATTAAAATGTAATAAAAACGCTAAAAATCATATTTGAGCAATATAAATTTCCATAAATTATCAAAATGACTTAAAATCATATTAGGACCAGAATATATTGACATGCAAATTTCTTTGTGATTTTATCTCATAAAACACAAATTATTAGTTTTCTTTAAGTTACATTAACTCGAAAAAACTATAAATCGATTGTGCATGCAACAACCAAGCCTCTTGATACCGCTTGTAAGTTTCTTAAACTCGATATTAGACACTTCTAATATCATTTTACAATTAGTTTACTCATAAACTAATTAGATCTTATGCATGCATAACAAATAAAAACAAAGAACGGAAGAAACATTGTTCCTTACATTGGTTTGATCAATATGGGCACAATTTTTGGACACCTTCCAAATATTGTTCTTGAGCTTAAATAATAAGGATGAACTCCAAGTTCTTAGTATAAGAATACTCCTCTAAGTTGCACCCAAGACAAACCTTTTCATCTCTACTAAAATACTACACTAGTATTAAAAGTAGTATCCCTTAAAATAAATCTAATAACCTCATATTACTACACTAGTAATGTTATTAGAAAAATATGAACTCTAAGATGAACTTCTTAAGTTTATAGAGAGAAGTTGGAGAATAATAAGAGAGATAAGTGAATTTTTGCATAAGTGAATTATAATGAGATGGATTATTGCAACAGGAGTATATGACCAAGACAAGACACAAGCTCAAGACAAGACTCAACATCAAGACAACAACACCATTCAAGACAACAACATCCATTCAGACAACACCATGACCAGTTATGACAATGTCCTATTCAGTCCAAGCAACAACCACTTCAGGCCTGCTAAGACAACACCACACCAACCAGAACAAAGCCTAGCCATCCACATCCCAAGACTAAGCCACAACAACACACAGCCAACAACAAAACAAACCCAACACAACAAGAACAACTCTCAGCCAAAAACAGCCTATCACAGTCTTTCTAAACAGGGTCCATGGGGGTCCCACACATTCAAACAAGCCTAACCAACCATCAACCTTAGTCCTTGGGAAGGTCCTCTACAACTTTGCCCAGGCCTTCTCTTCCAGGAAATGCACACACAAAAAGTTAGTCTAGGGACAACTTCAAACTATCCAAATTTCAGTCCTTTTTGCAGTAGTTAACATGTCACTATCAAACTTTCTTACTTTGATCAAACAAGCTCGAGGGCCTTTTAGCAAGACCTTTGTCATCCATCCCACTTCAGTTGAGCTCAAGAATCAAGCTTCGAAGTCCACTCCTCCACCAGTTTCAACCTAAACAACCCAATTAAGGCAGCTTGTCCCATTAGAACTGCTTTTCTACTTTATTGCTTTATGCTGAACAAGATAGCTGTTATTTCTGTTTCTTTTGCAAGCCAATTGTGGCCCTATGATGTATTGAACGAGTATGATGTAATCTTCTTGCCTATATAAGGCCATTTTCTAATGAATGAAAGACAGATTTGAAGTAAAACATAAAACTGAAACCTTGTTTCTGTTACATCTCTTGGGTGTGTGCTTGAGACAACTTCCTTTGCTTTGTGCTTGGAAGTGAGCTAGGGTCCTTAGCTGTGTGCTGGGATCAAAGTTCAACCCTCAATCATTGGCTTTGTGCTTTGGTTAAGGTCCTATCTTTGTTCTTTAACAATCAGTTCAAACAGAAACAGAGTATTTGCAAAGTGTCTGACCTTAGTTCAAATGTTCATTGTTTAGCTTGTCTTTCTAAATAATTTCAGTGCAAATTGGTTATCAGAGCTTTGGTTTGTGAGTTCATCTACCTAACTACATTAAAAACACAAAATACAACCATGAGTGAAGAGAGAATCACAGGTCTTGAAAACAGAGTTCAAGGTCTTGTCAGAACTGTAATTGAGGTCACTAGATCTGTCAATGAACTCCTTGAGGGCCAACAGAACAATGATACAAGGGGAGGCAGAGGTCGAGGGAGAGGAGCACCTTTCCGACAAGGTGGAGGAAGGAGGAGACAACCTGTAGATCAGTTTGAAATGTCAGATTCAGATGGCTCAGATCAACCTCTTCTCAGACACCAAGACAAAGACATAAAGGTAGAGATCCCTGACTTTCTAGGTAGCTTGAACCCTGATGATTTCCTAGATTGGCTAAGGTCTGTAGAAAGAGTCTTTGAGTTTAAAGGATACACAGATAGAAAGGCTTTTAAGGTTGCTATCATGAAACTAAAAGGCTATGCCTCACTGTGGTATGAAAACATGAAAACCTGGAGGGTTAGGGAAGGGAAAGAACCTGTAAATTCATGGCTCAAACTGAAAAAGAAAATGAGAGCTAAGTTTGTCTTTAGGGACTACACTCAGGACATGTTCATTAAACTTACTCACCTAAAGCAAGACCAAAGACCTGTAGAGTCCTACCTAAGAGAATTTGAACAACTTACATTGCAATGTGAGGTTGTTGAGAAATCTGAACAAAAGATAGCAAGGTTCTTAGAAGGGTTGGATGAAAGGATAGCTAGCAAAGTTAGGCTACAAAATATATACTCCATTGAGGAAGCTGTCAACTTGTCTTTAAGGGTAGAAAAACTGGGGAAGGGAAAGGCCAGTGCTTCTAAAACACCTGCTAGAACCCCCACCTTCAAACCCTTTGTAGGAGTCAAGATAGGAGAACCTGTGGTTCCTATTAAGACCCCTTTCAACCCTGATAAAAGCAAGGCTATTGAGGCAGGCCAAAGGAAGACTACTCCTCTCAAAAAGTGCTTTCAATGTCAAGGGTATGGACATTTTGCTAGAGAATGTCCATCTAAAAGGGCTCTGAGTACCCTAGAAGTAATCCATTGGGGAGATGATGAAGTGTTGGTCTGTGATGATGAGATGGAGGAGCCTGAGGTAGAGGCTAATGAGGAGTTGATAGAGCCTGATGCAGGGTTAAGTTTGGTAACATGGAGGGTAATGCATACTCAACCCCAACCTTTGGAAGAGGATCAAAGACACCAGATCTTTAGGACCAGATGTACCATCAAGGGTAGAGTATGTAACCTCATTATTGATGGTGGAAGCTGCACTAATGTGGCCTCCAAAACACTGATAGACAAGCTAGCTCTACCCACCAAGGACCACCCCCTACCTTACAAACTCAGATGGCTAAACAAAGGGGCTGAGATCAAGGTGGATAAACAATGTGTTGTGCCTTTCTCAATTGGTAAAGGGTATGTGGATGAGAGTCTTTGTGATGTTCTACCTATGGATGCATGTCACCTTTTGCTTGGGAGACCATGGGAGTTTGATAGGGATGCCATACACCATGGGAGGGACAACACCTACACTTTTAAGTTTGGGAAGAAGAAAATCACCCTGGCACCTCTACCACCTGCTTTAAAGATCAACCCAAACCCCATGAGTGAGGCTTCCAAGGAAGTCATGCTGATAAGTGAATCAGAACTAGTACAAGAGTTAAGTGAGCTACAACCTGTATACATATTACTTGCCAAGGAGACTGGGATGAGCATCATTAATATCCCTAAAGAGGTCAAGTCTATCCTAGAAAGTTATGGTGATGTCTTTCCTACTGAGCTCCCTAGTGGATTGCCACCACTTAGAGGAATAGAACACCACATTGACCTAGTGCCTGGAGCTATCCTACCCAACAAGCCAGCTTACAGGAGTGATCCTAAGGCTACACAAGAGCTCCAACTTCAAGTAGGTGAGCTGCTCAACAAGGGCTATGTCAGAGAATCCCTCAGCCCTTGTGCTGTACCAGCCTTGCTTGTGCCAAAGAAGGATGGGACTTGGCGTATGTGCATTGACAGTAGAGCCATCAACAACATTACCATCAAGTATAGGTTCCCCATACCTAGACTTAATGATATTCTGGATGAGTTAAGTGGGGCTCAAGTATTCACTAAGATTGATCTAAGGCAGGGCTATCACCAAGTGAGGATAAGAGCAGGGGATGAATGGAAGACAACTTTCAAGACTAAACATGGGCTCTATGAATGGTTGGTGATGCCTTTTGGGTTGTCTAATGCCCCTAATACCTTCATGAGGTTGATGACAGAGGTCCTAAGGCCCTACTTAGGCAAGTGTGTGGTGGTTTACTTTGATGACATTCTTATTTACAGTTCAACTAGGGGAGAACATTTGCAGCATCTGAAGTTGATGTTTGAGGTCTTAAGAGAGAACAAGTTGTATGGCAAACTAGAGAAGTGCACCTTCACGCAGCCTGAGGTTTACTTCCTTGGGTTCATCATCTCTAAGAAAGGAGTAGCAGTTGATCCTGAGAAGTTGCAAGCAATCAAGGAATGGCCCCTTCCTCAAACTGTTACTGATGTTAGAAGTTTTCATGGGTTAGAATCTTTCTATAGGAGGTTCATACAAGGGTTTAGTTCAATCATGGCCCATGTTACTGAGTGCATGAAGAAGGGAGAGTTGAAGTGGAATGAGAAGGCTGAAAGGTCCTTCAATCTGATAAAGGAGCTATTATGTAAATCTCTAATATTGGTTCTACCAGATTTTAACAAACTCTTTGAGGTAGAGTGTGATGCCAGTGGCCTTGGCATAGGAGCTGTGCTTACTCAAGAGAAGAAACCAGTTGCATACTTCAGTGAGAAGCTAAATGGAGCCAAGCTTAATTACTCCACATATGACAAAGAATTCTATGCCATTGTGAGAGCATTGAACCATTGGGGACACTACTTGAAGCCTAAGCCTTTTGTGCTTCATTCTGATCATGAGGCTCTCAAATACATCAATGGACAGCACAAACTCAACCCCAGGCATGCCAAATGGGTAGAATTCTTGCAATCCTTCTCATTCTCCAGCAAATACATAGAGGGTAAGAACAATGTTGTAGCTGATGCATTGTCTAGAAGATCTGTGATGTTGACCTTCATGGAACAAAGGGTGTTGGGGTTTGAATTTATGAAAGAGCTCTATCAAGAAGACCCAGACTTCAAACATGAATGGGAGGTGTATCAGGAAGGACAAGTCAAGAAAGGGAGCAAGTACACAGCTCAGGAAGGCTACTTGTTCTATGGAAACAAACTATGTGTGCCTAAAGGACCTTATAGGGGACTACTGGTCAAAGAGGTTCACTCCAATGGCCTTGCTGGTCACTTTGGGGTGCAGAAGACCTATGACATATTGCAAGATCAGTTCTACTGGCCTAAGATGCTCAGTGATGTGCAAGATGCCCTCAAGAGATGCAGGTCTTGTCAACTAGCCAAGGCACACTTTCAAGCAGGCCCTTACACACCACTTCCAGTACCAAACAAGCCATGGGAAGACCTCAGTATGGACTTCATTGTAGCCTTACCTAGAACTCAAAGGGGAAAAGATTCAATCATGGTGGTTGTAGATAGGTTCAGCAAGATGGCCCATTTCATTGCTTGTAAGAAGACTGAGGATGCTTTGGGGGTAGCTGAACTATACTTTAGGGAGGTTGTCAAGTTACATGGGGTCCCTAGAAGCATTGTCTCAGATAGAGACACAAAGTTCATGAGTCACTTCTGGAGAACCTTGTGGAAGCTATTGAAGACCAGGCTCTTGTTTAGTACTTCTCACCATCCCCAAACTGATGGGCAGACAGAAGTCACTAACAGGACACTAGGAAAGATCTTAAGGAGCATTGTTTCTAAGTCATTAAAAGATTGGGACCTCAGGCTAGCACAAGCTGAGTTTGCCTTCAACAGAGCTCCCTCCAGCAGCACAGGTAAAAGTCCTTTTGAAACAGTTTATGGAACTAATCCTCTCATGCCTACAGACCTAGCACCAGTCAAAGGAAGCAAAGCAAGCTATGATGAAAAGAAAAGAATTGAGCAAATGATACAGATTCATGAGCAAGTCAAGAAGCAGATTGAAAGGTCCAATGAGTTGTACAAGGCTAGGTCCAAAGGGCCTAAGAAAGAAAGGGAGTTCAAGGCAGGGGATCTTTGAAAGTCCATAGACCTTAATTAGACTCCTCTAATTAGTTGCTAAATTACTTGTTAATTTAGTATTTAATGATCTATGTAACATGCATGCAAATATAAAGACATTTATATAAGAGAAGAAATTTCCTCACATTGGTATGGAAAATGTAAGGGCACAACAAGAACTCCTTCTTGTTGTTCTTGAGCTACAAATATGGTTGAACACAAATAATCTCCAAAGAAGAAGATCTCCTCTAAGTTGCACCAAGATTAACCCAAATAATCTACCCTTATTATTAACTAGATAATAAGATAGATATAATACTACTAATACTAGACTATATTACTACACAAGTAGTACTTAGTAAATATTAGTATATGAGAGTTTTAGAGAGAAGTTTAGTTTTGAGAGATGTTTGAAATAAACAAGAATGAACTAGTAAAGAAATGAACAACAATTGTTCTCCTTTTATTGCCATGAGGGCCGGCCTCACCATCACTAAAAGAGTGATATTTTCTTCTTATTTTATTGCGATGCAAAGTGGTAATGTGTTGTAGTGAAGAAAATGATTGCATGTTTACTATTCATGTCATAAGCATATGTTGCTTGTGAGTATGAATAAGAACAACCATCATCACCAACAACTACAACATGACCGGCCATATGAAGGCTATTTTGATCCATTTTGATTTTTTATATTTGTCCCACAAATACTTATTGATCATATGGTTAATTATCTTGTATAATTAAGTGTTAATTTGATCATATAACAATTATATGACTCAATTAAATAAATAATATGTACTTAACATTTTAAGTAATCTTTTACCATTATATCAATTATATAATGGGTCCCAAAATGCGTGGTTAATTTATTTTACAACTCCTTGTAAATATAATTAACTAATTACCTCTATCTCAAAACCTCAACTAATTTAGTAATTTAACGATTAATTACTAAGTTAAATCTTATTTAATCGTATTAAAATAAGATATAAATTTATTAGTCAATTATCGCATAATTGAAAAATAACTTAATCGAATTTGAGTTCTTAACTCAATTTCTAACAATTAACTCTCGTACATATCGAATATATGTAATGTACTAATTAACTGTATCGTATACAAATAATTAGTTACTATTTGGATTTCATCCTTTAGGTGTGACCGAAAGGGATCAGTTGATCACCGCCGTCAAACGACAATAACGTCAAACTCTAGTCAGCCAACCGTTATTGATTTACGTTAATCAACTGACTAATCATATATATAGTCAATAAATATCCCAATTATATTCCTTAATAAGATTTATCATGTGGCGCACTATTGTGGAGGACACCTACTCCAACAATCTCCCACTTGTCTGACACAAGTGTGCGTCACCAATTCTCTTGTCTCTTTATCACATCTCCCACTCAACGCAAGGTGTCTTTCAGGTCGCACTTGCGATTGACAATATCTAGAGTGGCTTTCTCGATAGGGAGAGTAACTGTCTGACCGGAAAATCTACCATAGATCTCTTTCCGAGCGTGGCCACGCATTTACAGTAACTTCTCCTCGAGTGGCCTAAAGATCTTTTTACCCAACGTGGGTGGACAATTCCTGTTGATCCATATACTCTGTATGATGCAGATCACAATGATCCAGAAGAAGTCCATCGGCCTCCTTTTACGGCACGACCTAGAACATCAACCAAAACCAATTGGAAACTGCACCGACTTAGATAGACGGTCGTCAGTCAAAAGAATCGACTTATAGGAATAAGATAGAAGACCCTGCCACGACCAGGCATCAAATAATTCATTTAAGGGTCTCTACAATGTCACTGTCCGACAGAGTGTCATACAGTCTGTCTATGTAAACGACCAGTCATCTCCATGACCCCATGGTGCTGAACCAACCATCGATCGACTTACAATCTAGTCATTTCGAGACATCACCTCATTGAGTGACTAAGGACAAAATACTAAGTTCCTCCTATTCACTTGAATACTGTCCAACAATCTATTCGGATAAACAAAGTATTAAATTTAGTCAAACTAAATAAAAGAGTTTAAAATAAAACTCGAACAATGAATGCCATTATCATATCATTTGATGATGTTGTCAACTTATCTCTGAGAATTGAAAAGATAGGGAAGACTAAGCCTGTTACACCAAAACCTGTCAGTCCTTTTCAAACCAGACCTTATAGTGGGTTGAGAACCATGGATACCCCCAGGACAGCACCCCCACCTACCTTAGACAAGGGAAAGGGCATCATGGGTCAAAAGCCAAGCACTTCATTGACAGAGAACATAATTAGGTGCTTCCAATGTCAAGGGTATGGACATTTCAGGAAGGATTGCCCTTCTAAGGAGACCTTAACTATAATGGAGGTTGAGACTTGGGAGAATGAAGGTCTAGTTGAGTATGAGAGGGATGAGCCTGAGGTTGAAGAAGTGGTGAGTGAGGAAGAAGAGTCTAGTCAGGAGGCAATAGTGGCACTCCCTGACACAGGCCACAGCTTGGTCCTATGGAGAGTAATGCATTCACAATAGATACCTTTGGAGGAGGATCAAAGGTCCCTCATTTTCAGAAGCAGATGTACCATACAAGGGAGGGTTTGTAACCTTATTATAGATGGAGGTAGTTGTACCAATGTGGCCTCTGTTACTATGGTTGATAAGCTAAAGTTGAGCAGTCAAGATCACCCTCACCCCTATAAGTTGAGGTGGCTGAGTAAGGGAGCAGAGGTTAAGGTGGATAAGCAATGTATGGTCCCTTTCTCCATTGGAAGTGTGTACAAGGATGAAGTATTGTGTGATGTGGTTCCAATGGATGCCTATCACTTGTTATTAGGAAGGCCATGGGAGTTTGATAAAAGCTCCATACACCAAGGAAGAAGCAACACCTATTCCTTCAAGCATGGGAGCAGGAAGGTGACACTAGCCCCCTTGCCACCACATCAGAAGAGCTATGGGAGTCCAAGCATGGCTGAAGATTTTAGTGGAGTCTTGTTTCTGTCTGAGTCAGCAATGGTCAAAGAGTGTAGTGAAGAGCAACCCATATTAATGCTGCTATCAAAAGAAGTTCAGATAGAGGAGTATAAGGTAATCCCTGCAGAAGTTAAGCCCCTCATTGATCAGTTCAAAGAAGTGTTCCCAGAGGAACTTCCTGATGGCTTACCCCCTTTGAGAGGAATTGAACACCAGATAGACCTTGTGCCAGGGTCTGTACTACCTAATAGACCAGCATATAGGAGTGATCCCAAGGCTACACAAGAGCTGCAGAAACAGGTTGGAGAATTGATGAGCAAAGGTTTTGTAAGAGAATCCTTAAGTCCATGTGCTGTGCCTGCATTACTGGTTCCTAAGAAGGATGGGACTTGGAGGATGTGCATAGATAGCAGGGCTATCAACAACATCACAGTCAAGTACAGGTTCCCTATACCTAGACTTGATGACATGTTGGATGAGCTGAGTGGTTCAAGGATCTTTTCTAAGATTGATTTAAGGCAAGGTTACCGTCAATTGAGGATCAGGGAAGGAGATGAGTGGAAGACAGCCTTCAAAAAAAAGCATGGCCTTTATGAGTGGCTTGTCATGCCCTTTGGCCTGTCAAATGCCCCAAGTACCTTCATGAGATTAATGACAGAAGTGCTTAGGCCTTGCCTAGGGAGATTTGTGGTGGTATACTTTGATGATATCTTTGTCTACAGCAAGAGCAAGGATGATCATTTGAGGCATCTTGAGGCTGTGTTTGAAATACTTAAGGAGAGTAAGCTCTTTGGGAAGCTTGAGAAATGCACCTTCATGACTGAGGAAGTTAAGTTCCTAGGATATGTGGTGTCTGGTAGAGGCATTTCAGTTGATCAAGACAAGATCATTGCAGTGCAGTCTTGGCCTATCCCTAAGAACATTACAGAAGTGAGAGGGTTTCATGGCCTAGCCTCTTTCTATAGCAGGTTCATTAAAAACTTTAGCACTATTGCAGCACCCCTCACTGAATGTATGAAGAGAGGAGAGTTCACTTGGACTGAGAATGCCTTGCAGGCTTTCAAACACATGAAGAAGCTCTTGTGCAGTGCACCAATCCTCAGGTTACCAAACTTTGATTGCCTATTTGAGGTTGAATGTGATGCAAGTGGAGTGGGAATTGGAGCTGTCCTCATCCAAGAGAAGAAACCTGTAGCCTACTTTAGTGAAAAGCTAAGTGGTGCCAAGCTGAACAATTCTACATATGATAAAGAGTTCTATGCTCTTGTCAGAGCTCTAAGACATTGGGGTCATTACTTGAAGCCCAAGCCTTTTGTCCTACACTCTGATCATGAGGCATTGAAATACATAGGAGGTCAACATAAGCTCAGTCACAGGCATGCTAAGTGAGTTGAGTTCCTCCAGTCATTCACCTTTTCTAGCAAATACAAAGAGGGCAAACATAATGTGGTGGCTGATGCATCATCTAGGAGGTACACTCTGCTATCAACTATGGAGCAAAGGGTTCTTGGCTTTGAGTTCATTAAGGATATGTATCAGGAAGATCCAGACTTTGCAGAAGATTGGTTAGCACAGAAAGAGGGAACAAGGACCATTGATTCACCTACACTCTACAAAATGGATTCCTGTTTAAAGGAAACAAGTTGTGTGTTCCCTGAGGGTCTTATTGGAGTCTGTTGATCAAGGAAGTGCATGGAAGTGGCCTTGGAGGACACTTTGGGGTTTTGAAGACTATGGACATACTGCAGGATCAGTTTTACTGGCCTAAGATGATGAGAGAGGTCCAAATAGTACTCAGAAGGTGTTGAGTTTGTCAAAAGGCCAAGAGTTCTTTTCAAGCAGGACCATACACTCCCCTACCAGTCCCATGTAGGCCTTGGGAAGATGTAAGTATGGATTTCATAGTAGCATTACCTAGGACAGCAAGAGGGAAAGACTCTATTATGGTGGTTGTGGATAGGTTCAGCAAGATGGCACATTTCATTGTCTGCAAAAAGACTGAAGATGCTGTGAGTGTGGCAGAGTAATACCTTGATGAGGTGGTGAGGTTACATGGGGTCCCAATGTGACACCCTCAAATTTGCGGAAAGAAAAAAAATTAATTTAAATAAATAAAAGATAATAAAACATAACGAAGGTGTCATAAAATAAAAAGGGTCATTACAAAACGGAAATAATATTCTACAAAAGAAATATACAAGACGGGAGACATATCTCCCGTATAAATACGGAAATAAAAGAGTGTATAATAATATACAATATAAGAACCGAATATAGGTCCAAGGTAAATACTTCGCTCGCTAGCTCGTCAATGTACCCCAAATATGCATTCACCACCTGTTCGACCGCATTAAATCTAAACACGGAAGCCACAGTCAGTGGGGAGTAACTCCGAGTCCTCCCAGCCACGAAATGTCAAGTTTAATAAAACATGAATAACATAAAAGCAATGTATATGGACAATACAAAACTTTAACATATATGATATGCTTTTCATGTTATGAAACAGATAACTAACAAATAACCTAGCATGTGAAAGATATCATGTGAAACCGATAATAAACTATAACTCGAGGTAGGGAAGCTGGTATGCTAGCTCAGAGGTTCCTCTCAGAAACATGGCCGTGATACACTCAAACCCTAATCAACACGTAATCATGTGAATCAGTTAACAATCGGTAATCCAAACTCTATCAATCCTAGCCGGCTTGCATCTCACCTTCTAGAACTCATAGAATCATACAAACATGAAAGACAAATACTTCTACAAACAGGCATACGTTCTTAGCACCGTCAATAGTCGACTTCTGTAACTCGAGGCTATACCACAAGGTAGGAAAACATCCTAGTCCTAGACTGATCAGACCTAGCGACAACAGCTATTCCGTTCCCCGTCCCATGACATAACCGTCTATGAGAAACTCTACTAGGCGACCCCCTAAGCAGAGATGGCTAGTAATTAAGCT
>JAIUZE010073499.1:0-12885 GCA_022085475.1 Heliosperma pusillum | reverse complement strand
AGTAACTCCGAGTTCTCCCAGCCACGAAATGTCGAGTTTAATTAAACATGAATAACATAAAAGCAATGTATATTGAAAATACAAAACCTTAACATATATTATATGCTTTTCATGTTATGAAACAATTAACTAACATATAACCTATCATGCGAAAGCTATCATGTGAATCCGATAATAAACTATAACAAGAGGTAGGGAAGCTGGTATGCTAGCTCAGAGGTTACCCTGTAACATGGCCATGATACACTCAAACCCTAATCAACACGTAATCATGTGAATCAGTTAACAATCAGTAATCCCAACTCTATCAACCTTAGCCGGCTTGCATCTCACCTTCTAAAGCTCATAGAATCATCAAACATGAAAGACCAATACTTCTACAAACAGGCATAAGTTCTTAGAACCGTCAATAGTCGACTGTAACTCGAGTCTATACCACGAGGTAGGATATACTTAAATATTAAAGGCTCGCGGGTCAACCCGTATGACATGGCCAAATACGCAAGCACACAATCTGGGCTCAGCGGTTACACTAATACCATGGCCCAGATCCAAAGCACATATCTTAGCTCAGAGGTTACCCTAATAACATGTCCAAGATACGACTCACCCCTAAACCTAGACTGCGCAGACCTAGAGAAATGCGAAGATCCATCGCATCCAAGACCCATGATACAATCACATGAGTACACCCTAAGAAGATCCATCAAAGGGGTTGGCTAGTACTTAAACTGGCTCCATTTCCCAAAGTGGAAACATGGCAGCCATACCCCGACTTGGATATAAACCCCAACCAAGCCGGGACCCAAAAGCATCAAAAGCTGTAAACTCCATATGATCGTTAAAGACGGTAAGGCCTATCGATGTCATGGTCCAAGATACTCATTTAGAATTAGAATGGTCAAGACGCCATATACTCATAATTCTCTATGGGTACTTAGTCAACACAACACCAACCATATAATAAAACAGTCACGGGAAAAACATCCTATCATGTGACTAATTGCATATAAATCGTATTCAAATATCATATCGCCTCATATCTACTAAGGCTATTTCAATAATTAAATACAACCTTACCTGAAGACAAATCCCCGACCCGAGTCCCGCGACGGGTCATCAGTCAATCGGGGCTGACTAGATCTTAGTGTGACCAAACCCGTTCGGTCAAACCGGCTAGAAACAGAGTCTTAGCCCTCGAGGCTTGAACATAAGAATATCACAATCATTTCATGTTATGTCATTCTATTTCTAGCATGAATTATTAAAACCATACGAAAACCCGCTTGACTTAAAGGATATAAAATTAAACCACAATCATGTATTATAATTTCTAACATGTGAGAAATATTAATATATTGAAAACCTTTTTAATTAAATATTTTACTTATTAAAATTTCTCACTTGTTAAATATTACAAAACACGATAGAATAACAATACTTAAAAACCATCACAAGTCCAAGGGGACCCACGGTTCATTTTGGACCGGCTTTGGTCATCTTTTCTAAAAACCGTATCTTATTATTTACCGCATGCTTAACATATTTAAAACCATTAAAACAACAACAAAACAATCAAGTATCGACGAAACCCAAGAACCAAAACACGGACCAGCCAGACCGGGTTGGACCGGTCTGAACCGGCCTGAACCGGCCTGGTTTGGACCGGTTTCCAGCCCCTCCAAAACAGCCCCTTACACGGCCCCACCACAAACAACCACACATTATTTCCAACATGTTTTAATTATCAAACAACCATTTTAACAACCAATTAAACCATCATCATACAAAAATCATGATTATTAACAAATCATCCAAATTATCAAGAACACTAAAAACATGTCATAAATCCATACAACATAATAATCATAACCACCTATCATGTTACTACTTAAAAACCGTAAATCATAAACAACAACTAAAATATGTAACATTGATTCGTCAAGTAACTCGGAATCGTTACCTTAGCTAGGATAAAATCAAGTAGCACCAAAATATAAGAACTAAGAACTAAGAAACCCGTCTTCTAGTCTTCTCCTAAGATATACGAGTCACCAAACTCGTCTTCAAAATCTTCCCCTATAAGAAATGACAAGAAAAACATTATTAGAACTTAAAATATGATTTTCCATAATTAAAGTGTTGAAAAAGATTTTGTCGGAATTGGAAATAAAACGTACTTGAAGATGGGGAGCGAAGAGGAGGTCCTAGAAATATAAGTTAGGACGGATTTAATTAAGAAATGAAGGTTTTATGAAGGTTTGCTCAAGAACGATGAAGAACGGATGAAGAACGCGAAGAACGCTCAAGAACGATTAAAGAAAGTGATATTTTGATCTTAATTTGATTTGTTGAAAAATGAAAAGTTGTTTGTGAGTAGGAGTGAGTGGATGAGTGCCGTGTAAATATAGGCCAAAATAGTGAGTTGGGTTTTGAAATTGTTGTTATGGAATTGACCCGGTATAATAATTGTATTACCGTAATTAATTAGATATTAAGTTAATTGAATTAAATATCAAGATATTATGTTATGGTAATGAAAAGAAAGAAAATATCAAGGTCAAAGAGAGAAGAAAAACCGTGAGGATAGGAGAGAAAGCGGGTCTGATTTGGAGCGATTTGCGTAATTTTCGTTAACTGATCGATAAATTTGAAAATATCTTAGATATTCTTATTAATTTAATCAAAAGAATTAAAATATCTAACGTGAGTGGAAAACGATGACATGGGCGCGTGACTCATGCCAAAGTCGAGTTTCGATCTTGTTTCGCGCTTTACGATGAGTCGGGAATAGTTAAATGACGTTCGGTTAAAACCGTAAACGTTATTCTTTAAATTCCGAATAAATTCAAAATAATGATATTAAATTATGATAAATCTTAATAAATCTAAATAAAAATAAATCAAAAATATTATTTTTTTAAATAAAATTTCGGTCTTCATACTTATGAGACGAGTCGGGAAAAGTCAACGGAAGTCAAAATCGACTAAAAAGTCGGAAAAAGTCAAAAATGACTTAAAAGTCCAGAAAAGTTTAAGACGACTTTAAAAGTCAAGAAAAGTAATTGACGACTTTAAAAAGTCAAGAAAAAGTCAAAGACGATTTAAAAGTCAAGAAAAGTCAAAGATGACCAAAAACGGTCTTTTCATGAAATCTCTCAAAAACTCCAAATACGAACGCGGAATTTCCAAATACGACTCGGAACAAAAATTCCTATATTAAAAACTTAAGTTCTACTGAAAAGTATCCATAAGCTATTGCTTAAGCAAATTGGGTACTTTTCGGGTTGTTACAATCACCCCTCCTTTTAAAAAGTTTCGTCCTCGAAACTTAGAAGAAGGAAAGTAACATATATGTAGGTCAATTCAAAACTGTTAAGAATATCTTTGTAATAAAAAATATAGGGTCTTATCAATGGAACGGAAGATTCTCGTCGGCCGTCAAAAACCTCGTCGTCCAAATCAAAGACTTAAAAGATACATTTTCGCATCAATAAATGCGAAAACTAGTTATCGAACGTCTCCAATAACAAGTCTCAACACTCCTTGACGGTAAAATACTTGAAATCATCAAAAATTTCCAAAAGCGATTAGTTCAAAAATTCTATAGCAAATGTAATAACACTACTATCTATACTTAAAATTTCTAACTAAAGCTTCTAATAACCTATCTATACGAGATGATAATTGATAGAAGGAACGAAATATTCGAAAGAATAAATCGAATAGAAAGAGGGAAAAGAGAGGAATGAATCACCAAACTATCCTCCATAAATGACAATTCGAATGTCGATCGTAACTTGACAACCCTAACTGTACAAGTAAACTAATCCTCAAAAGAGCGTGATATACTCTCAACATTTTCCATCCTCCGATTCCTACCTAAATATTTCATAAGCACGACACATAGAGTAAGAACTCCCAATTATTCAAATTCAATTAAAAATCTTCTAAGGTCCATCGGTACGGTAAACTCCATAACTAATAATCCCCTAAAAGATTCATTACGAACTCAAATCTTCTTAACTCCATCAAAACTCTTATTGGAAACCACCATCAAAACATTTATAATTTGGTAAACAAGACCGCTAATAACCACAAAGTAAAGGACTTACTATGAAATCCTTTAATCTAATTTCTTCAAAACTTCATTACCCTAAATTATTAACAATGGACCTTCTCATCCTCAAAAGTTGAATCACAAAACCTCAAAGAGATTAGTCACACAAATCTTATTTCACTTAACTTTTGCCAAACATAAGGCAATGCAACCGTAAATCAATTTATTTATCTCTTCCAAACTCTCAATACCTCGGTTTTCGCTTATGACTATATTCCTCAAGTTTGGTCATCTAAATCCAAAATTCCACAAGGTAATTATTCCCGTTAGAGTCCAACATTTAAAGACCACAATTACCAAGTAACACTTAAAGAGCCACTAAAATCCTTAACCACAACAACCAACCACCATTATGCTTAATTCTATCCTCAAAAAGAAATGATATTGCAACTTCAAATTTTCATAATCTAAAACCACTAGGAGAATTTCATCCTAAGTTTATCCTCAAATCCTTGTAATCCTCTAAACACGGAACTAGCTTAATAGGATGGTTAGGCACCATATTCGAAACTTCTTATTTACTCCAAAATAGACATATCATAAGCATGGTCTTCAAACCAATACTAAACTTCTAATTCCAAAAGACTAAATTACCAATGAGTTAAGAAGTAGTAAAGAGTAATAGCCAATTATTCGAACTTAAACTTAAAACTCGAATATATGAATATTTACCCACACAAGTCATGACAAGCTTTCAAGCATTAAAATCATAAACATACTTACCACACTTTCTTCAAGGATACCCACTCTCCCACCATAGGGTGGAAATTAGCATCTATACCCATTTCCTCCAAATCACAAGTCATTCTAACTAACACAATATTCCACAAAGATTCAAAGTTCTTCCGAATAAGGATAATATACCTCAAAACAAATGGGTTATGACATCCAAAAATGTACCAGAGGAAAAGTAGGATTCAATGGTAAGATGAGGAACTATCAGAGAAATTTTTCAAGAGCAAAAAGGGTTGGAAGAGAAAGAAGCACCTAGATGGAAGGAAGAGGGCATAATACTATAAGGACGAGAGAATTCAAAGATGAAGAAGGAATTCACTTCAATTAGGCGTATGAATCTTCAAATCTTCGGTAGAGGATACTCCTTCTAGGTAACACATATTCCACCATAAGGCGTAATATTGCTCCTAGCAATCTGGCTAGCCACCCAAGCATAGCCTCCTTGGCAATTGTCTTCTTTATGAGGAGGGACCCGGTTGGCAGCAACAACGATCTCTTCTACACGAGGTCCAACCGTCTTCATAAGAAACAAAACGAATTAAGTTACTCCTAACAATTAGCATAAACAAATATACTACAACATACATCCTAATTACCCATCCTACAATCCTATTCACAAATGTTATTATTTTACTTAGGTCAAGTTTATTATACAAGGGTTACAACAAACGTGTGAGCGGGAGCAAAACTGCTCTGATACCACTGTGTGACACCTCAAATGGCGGAAAGAAAAAAATAATTTAAATAACTAAACAAAGGTGTCATAAATAAAAAGGGTCATAACAAAAGGAAAATAATATTTTACATAAGAATTATACAAACGGGAGACATATCTCCCGTATAAATACGGAAATAAAAGAGTGTATAATAATATACAATCTAAGAACCGAATATAGGTCCAAGGTAAATACTTCGCTCGCTAGCTCGTCAATGTACCCAAGTATGCATCACCACCTGTTCGACCGCATTAAATATAAACACGGAAGCCACAGTCAGTGGGGAGTAACTCCGAGTTCTCCCAGCCACGAAATGTCGAGTTTAATTAAACATGAATAACATAAAAGCAATGTATATGGAAAATACAAAACCTTAACATATATGATATGCTTTTCATGTTATGAAACAATTAACTAACATATAACCTATCATGCGAAAGCTATCATGTGAATCCGATAATAAACTATAACAAGAGGTAGGGAAGCTGGTATGCTAGCTCAGAGGTTACCCTGTAACATGGCCATGATACACTCAAACCCTAATCAACACGTAATCATGTGAATCAGTTAACAATCAGTAATCCAAACTCTATCAACCTTAGCCGGCTTGCATCTCACCTTCTAAAGCTCATAGAATCATCAAACATGAAAGACCAATCCGTCTACAAACAGGCACAAGTTCTTAGCACAGTCAATAGAAGACTTCTGTAACTCGAGTCTATACCACGAGGTAGGATATACTTAAATATTAAGGCTCAGCGGTCACCCCGGATGACATGGCCAAAATACCAAGCACACATCTGGGCTCAGCGGTTACACCAATAACATGGCCCAGATCCAAAGCATATATCTTAGCTCAGAGGTTACTCCAGTAACATGGCCAAGATACAACTCAACCCTAAACCTAGACTGCGCAGACCTAGAGAAGTGCGGAAAAACATCACACCCAAGACTCATCACATGAGTACCCCTAAGGAGATCCACCAAAGGGTTGGCTAGTACTTAAACTGGCTCCATTTCCCAAAGTGGAAACAATGGCAGCCATACCCCGACTTGGATATAAACCCACCAAGCCGGGACACAAAAGCTATCAAGCTGTAAACTCCATATGCTCGTTAAAGACGGTAAGGCCTATCGATGTCATGGTCCAAGATACTCATTTAGAATTAGAATGGTCAAGACGCCATATACTCATAATTCTCTATGGGTACTTAGTCAACACAACACCAACCATATAATAAAACAGTCACGGGAAAAACATCCTATCATGTGACTAATTGCATATAAATCGTATTCAAATATCATATCGCCTCATATCTACTAAGGCTATTTCAATAATTAAATACAACCTTACCTGAAGACAAATCCCCGACCCGAGTCCCGCGACGGGTCATCAGTCAATCGGGGCTGACTAGATCTTAGTTTGACCAAACCCGTTCGGTCAAACCGGCTAGAAACAGAGTCTTAGCCCTCGAGGCTTGAACATAAGAATATCACAATCATTTCATGTTATTTCATTCTATTTCTAGCATGAATTATTAAAACCATACGAAAACCCGCTTGACTTAAAGGATATAAAATTAAACCACAATCATGTATTATAATTTCTAACATGTGAGAAATATTAATATATTGAAAACCTTTTTAATTAAATATTTTACTTATTAAAATTTCCCACTTGTTAAATATTACAAAACACGATAAAATAACAATACTCAAAAACCATCACAAGTCCAAGGGGACCCACGGTTCATTTTGGACCGGCTTTGGTCATCTTTTCTAAAAACCGTATCTTATTATTTACCGCATGCTTAACATATTTAAAACCATTAAAACAACAACAAAACAATCAAGTATCGACGAAACCCAAGAACCAAAACACGGACCAACCAGACCGGGTTGGACCGGTCTGAACCGGCCTGAACCGGCCTGGTTTGGACCGGTTTCCAGCCCCTCCAAAACAGCCCCTTACACGGCCCCACCACAAACAACCACAAATTATTTCCAACATGTTTTAATTATCAAACAACCATTTTAACAACCAATTAAACCATCATCATACAAAAATCATGATTATTAACAAATCATCCAAATTATCAAGAACACTAAAAACATGTCATAAATCCATACAACATAATAATCATAACCACCTATCATGTTACTACTTAAAAACCGTAAATCATAAACAACAACTAAAATATGTAACATTGATTCGTCGAGTAACTCGGAATCGTTACCTTAGCTAGGATAAAATCAAGTAGCACCAAAATATAAGAACTAAGAACTAAGAAACCCGTCTTCTAGTCTTCTCCTAAGATATACGAGTCACCAAACTCGTCTTCAAAATCTTCCCCTATAAGAAATGACAAGAAAAACATTATTAGAACTTAAAATATGATTTTCCATAATTAAAGTGTTGAAAACGATTTTGTCGGAATTGGAAATAAAACGTACTTGAAGATGGGGAGCGAAGAGGAGGTCCTAGAAATATAAGTTAGGACGGATTTAATTAAGAAATGAAGGTTTTATGAAGGTTTTGCTCAAGAACGATGAAGAACGGATGAAGAACGCGAAGAACGCTCAAGAACGATTAAAGAAAGTGATATTTTGATCTTAATTTGATTTGTTGAAAAATGAAAAGTTGTTTGTGAGTAGGAATGAGTGGATGAGTGCCGTGTAAATATAGGCCAAAATAGTGAGTTGGGTTTTGAAATTGTTGTTATGGAATTGACCCGGTATAATAATTATATTACCGTAATTAATTAGATATTAAGTTAATTGAATTAAATATCAAGATATTATGTTATTGTAATGAAAAGAAAGAAAATATCAAGGTCAAAGAGAGAAGAAAAACCGTGAGGATAGGAGAGAAAGCGGGTCTGATTTTGAGCGATTTGCGTAATTTTCGTTAACTGATCGATAAAGTTGAAAATATCTTAGATATTCTTATTAATTTAATCAAAAGAATTAAAATATCTAACGTGAGTGGAAAACGATGACATGGGCGCGTGACTCATGCCAAAGTCGAGTTTCGGTTTCGTTTCGCGCTTTACGATGACTCGGGAATAGTTAAATAATGTTCGGTTAAAAACCGTAAAAGTTATTCTTTAAATTCCGAATAAATTCAAAATAATTATATTAAATTATGACAAATCATAATAAATCTTAATAAAAATAAATTAAAAATATTATTTTTTTAAATAAAATTTCGGTCTTCAAACTTACAAGGCGAGTCGGGAAAAGTCAACGGAAGTCAAAGTCGACTTAAAAGTCGAGAAAAGTCGAAGATGACTTAAAAGTCAAGAAAAGTTTATGACGACTTAAAAGTCAAGAAAAGTCAATGACGACTTTTAAAAAGTCAAGAAAAGGCAAAGACGACTTAAAAGTCAAGAAAAGCCAAAGACGACTAAAAACGGTCTTTTCATGAAATCACTCAAAAATTCCAAATACGAACGCGGAATTTCAAAATAAGACTCGGAACAAAAATTCCTAATTTAAAAACTTAAGTTCTACTGAAAAGTGTTAGTAAATATTTTTACTAGAAAAATTGGGTACTTTTCGGGTTGTTACAATCACCCCTCCTTTTTAAAAAGTTTCGTCCTCGAAACTTAGAAGAAGGAAAGTAACATATATGTAGGTCTATTTCAAAATTGTTAAAAGTATATTCGTAATAAAATTACAGGGTCTTATCACTGGGGCGGAAGGTTCTCGTCAGCTGTTACGAACACCAACGTCCCAAATCAAAGACTTTAAAAGATACATTTTTGCATCAATAAATGAGAAAACTAGTTATCGAACGTCTCCAATAACGAGTCTCAACACTCCTTGACGGAACAACTACTTGAAATCAAAAAAATATTTTCAAAAAACTTTTAATTCAAAAATTTCATAGCAAGGATACTAACTCTATTATCTATTCCTAAAATTTCTAACTAAAGCTTATAGTAATCTATCTATAAGAAGCGATATTGGATAGAAGGAACGAAATATTCGAAAGAATAAATCGAAATAGAAAGAAGTAAAGAAAGAAGGATGAACCCCAATACTATCTTCCATCTATGATAATTCAAATGTTGATCGCAACTCGACAACACTAACTGCACCAGAATCTAGTCCTCAAGAGAGTGCAATTTATCCTCAACATTTTCAATCATCAGATTCCTACTAAAATATTTCATAAGCATGACACATCGAGTAACAATTCCCAATTATTCAAATTCATCAGAATCTTCTGAGGTCCATCGGTACGGTAAACTCCATAACCAACACCCCATGAAAGATTTATTACGAACTATAATCTTCTTAGCACCATCAAAACTTTTATTGGAAACCACCATCAAAATATTTATAATTTGGGAAACAATGCCGCTAACCATCCCAAAGTAAAGGAGACTTACTATGAAATCCTTTGATCCAATTTATTCCAAAATTCATTATCTTAAGTTATTAACAAATAACTTTCTCACCTTCCAAAGTTAAAACACAAACCCTCAAAAGAGATTAGTCACCCAAATCTCATTTTACTTAACTTTTGCCAATCATAGGGCAATGCGACCGTAAATCAATTTATTTATCTATTCCAAACTCTCAATACACCAGTTTTCGCTTATGACGATATTCCTCAAGTTGTGTCATCCAAATCTTAATTCCCCAAAGTATTTATTCTCGTTAGGGTCCAACATTTAACGACAACAAATCCCAAGTAACATAAAAAAATCATCCAACTTCCTAACCACAACTACAACTATCCTTAAGCTTATTTCGATCCTCAACAAGATATTGCAACTTCTAGCTTTCATAATCTAGATCCCTAGGAGAGTTTCATCCTAAGTGTATCCTCAAATCCTTACAATCATCTAAACATGGAACTAGCTTAATATGATGGGTAGGTATCATATTCGAAACTCTTATTTACCCCAAAATAGACATATCATACGCATGGTCTTCAAACCAATACTAAACTTCTAAGTCTAAAAGACTAAATCACTAATGAGTTAAGAAGTCATAGCCAATTCCTTCGACCTTATACCATCGAATATCATGAACTATTACTCACAAGTCATGACAAGCATCAAGCGTTACAATTATTAAACATACTTCACCACACCTTCCTCAAGGACACCAACTCTCACCACCATATGGTGAAACTAGATCTATAACATTTTCCTCAAATCACATGTTCATTCTAACAAAAGTAATATTCCACAAGATTCAAAGTTCTTCCGACTAAGTATAATATACCTCAAACCGATGGTTCTGACATCCATAAAATGATACAAGAGGGAGGTAAGGATACTAATGGTAAGGTGGAGGAACTTTCAAGAGAAATTTTCAAGAGGCAAATAGGTTAGAGGAGAAAGAAGCTCTAAAATAGAAGGAAGAGAGAATAATCCAATAAGGACGAGAGAACTCATAGATGAAGAAGGAATCAACTTCAATTAAGCTTGTAAATCTTCGGTAGAGGATACTCCTTCTAGGTAACACAGATCTCTTCTACACGAGGTCCAACCATCTTCATAAGAGACAAATAAAATTAAGTTACTCCTAACAATTAGCATAAACAAATAGACTACAACATAAATCCTAATCTACCCATCCTACCATTCTATCTCACAAGTTTATTATTTTATTAAGGTCAAGTTATTTATACAAGGGTACACAAACGTGCGTCGGGAGCAAAAATGCTCTGATACCAACTGTGACACCCTCAAATTTGCGGAAAGAAAAAAAATAATTAAATACATAACAAAGGGTGTCATAAATAAAAAGGGTCATTACAATACGGAAATAATATTCTACAAAAGAAATATACAAGACGGGAGACATATCTCCCGTATAAATACGGAATGAAAAGAGTATGTAATAATATACAAACTAAGAACCGAATATAGGTCCTAGGTAATACTTCGCTCGCTAGCTCGTCAATGTACCCCAAATATGCATTCACCACCTGTTCGACCGCAGTAAATATAAACACGGAAGCCACAGTCAGTGGGGAGTAACTCCGAGTTCTCCCAGCCACGAAATGTCGAGTTTAATGAAACATGAATAACATAAAAGCAATGTATATGGAAAATACAAAACTTAAACATATATGATATGCTTTTCATGTTATGAACCAGTTAACTAACATATAACCTAGCATATGAGAGCTATCATGTGAATCCGATAATAAATATAACAATAGGTAGGGAAGCTGGTATGCTAGCTCAGAGGGTACCCTGTAACGTGGCCATGATACACTCAAACCCTAATCAACACGTAATCATGTGAATCAGTTAACAATCGGTAATCCAAACTCTATCAATCCTAGCCGGCTTGCATATCACCTTCTAGAACTCATAGAATCATACAAACATGAAAGACCAATACTTCTACAAACAGGCATAAGTTCTTAGAACCGTCAATAGTCGACTTCTGTAACTCGAGGCTATACCACAAGGTAGGAAAACATCCTAGTCCTAGACTGATCAGACCTAGCGACAACAGCTATTCCATTCCCCGTCTAATGACATAACCGTACACGAGAAACTCTACTAGGCGACCCCCTAAGCAGAGATGGCTAGTACTTAAGCTGGCTCCAGTCCCAAAACGGATCAGGCAGCCATGCCCCGACTTGGAGATAAGCCCCCTAGGCCGTGACACAAAAGCTATCAAGCTGTGAACTCCATATGCTCGTTAAAGATAGTACGTGCCTATCAATGTCATGGTCCAAGCTACTCATTTAGAATTAGTATGGTCAAGACGCCATAGACTCATAATTCTCTATGGGTACTTAGTCAACACGACACCAACCATATAATAAAACAGTCACAGGAAAAACATCCTATCATGTGACTAATTGCATATAAGTAATAAACAAATATCATATCGCCTCATATCTACTAAGGCTAATTCAATAATTAAATACAACCTTACTTGAAGACAAATCCCCGACCCGAGTCCCGCGACGGTCATCAGTCAAATCGGGGCTGACTAGATCTTAGTTTGACCAAACCCGTTGGATCAAACCGGCTAGAAACAGAGTCTTTATCACATAGACATAAAATCAACATATTCATTACATGTTATTTTATTACTACTTCTAACATGTGAATTAGATTATATTATACCCAAAACCCCGTTTGACTTAAAGGATATCAAATTAAACTACGATCTCGTATTTATAATTTCTAACATGTGAGAAATAATAATTTTATGAAAACTTTTAAATTAAATATTTTACTTATTAATATTTCTCACTTGCTAATTATTACAAAACGCGATAAAAATGACGATAACTCAAAAACCGTCACAAGTCCCAAAGTGGGACCA
>JAIUZE010073498.1:0-49689 GCA_022085475.1 Heliosperma pusillum | reverse complement strand
TTGGCGTATAAATATTGTTTGATAGCAGTCCCGACGACAAACTGCACATCAAAATGGCGCCGTTGCCGGGGAGGCAATAGTTTCAAATTGATTTTTAGGGTCTTTAGGTTCAGTTTTACCTTTACACCGATCGGTCAGACCCACCGCCGATCGGTGCTCTTGCTTTCTGACTGTTTTCTCTAAGTTTTTATGGACAGGAGACGTTCTGGGATCCTACTTACATTCGATCCTGAACCAGAAAGGACCCTGCGCAAGAATCAAAGACTTGCAGAGAGTATTAGTGAGCAATTGACATCATCTTCATCATCACCCGCATCCACACCACCACGATCACCACCAAGAAGAACCATGCCGAAGCTTTCGGATGAAGGGCTGCCTACGGCTGCTCAAGTTCCAACTGGGACTCTCAAGCCGAACCTCACAGCTACCAAGTTCAAAATAGATCCATCATTTTACAACTTGGTTCGAAAAGAGCAATTCGGAGGAGGGATGAATGAAGACCCGGCTAGTCACATCAACAAATTTTGCGACTTTTGCGCAATGATTATCGATGAGGGTGTGACCCAAGACCAAATAAAACGAATGATGTTCCCGCATTCTTTGAAGGACAAGGCGTCATCTTGGCTGCAAACTCTTAGTGTGACAGAGAGCAACGCGTGGGATACACTTGTGCTAGCTTTCTACAGGAAATTCTTCCCTCCGGAGCGTACCGCTAACCTTAGGATGCAAATCACTGGGTTCAGCCAAAAGGTGAATGAGTCTCTATATGACGCATGGGAAAGATTCAAGGGCCTAGAAAGGCAATGCCCTCATCATGGGTTTACTAAGGGGTACATCGCCATGACTTTCTACAACTCCCTCAATACAGACTCAAGGAGGATATTAGACTCCGCAGCAAAGGGGAGGTTTGACTCGGTGGAGGTTGATGAAGCTAGGAATGTGATTGAGCAAATGGCTAATCATAGCATATCGTATGTACAATCATCCTACACTAGTGCTGCAGCAGTGAGTGGTGAGACATTTTTCCAGGATAGCGTGACATCACAAATTGCAGATTTGACAGCACAGCTAGCAAGTCTGAAGATGGACAACATTACACCGATCGGCACACCCCTCCCACCGATCGGTGGAGTGCAGTCCTCGCCATTGCCTATGATCTATAATGCATGTGGGGTATATGGGCACACGATCTACACATGTCAGGGCACTCAAGAGCAGGTTGCTGCATTCCATAACTATCAGCAAAGCTCTCCTTATGGTCAGAGCTTTCAACAACCCTACAAGCAACCATATCAAGCTCAGTTTCATCAAGGCCCTCCACCGGGTAATACAAGCACCTCTAGTTCAGCCTATCAACATCCAAACAAGGCTGCATCCACATCGTCACCACAACCTTACAAGTCACCCACTTCTACCGACATGAATGATCTACGAAGCATGTTGCAAGGGGTTCTGAAAAGCCAAGAGCACCTTATTGCGCAAGTGGCTCAAGTGGCTAAAAGTGACCAAGAAAAGTCTAGCGCCATCAAGAATTTGGAGATTCAAATAGCCCAGCTGGCCGCCTCGCAAGCTCAAAGGCAACAAGGCCAATTGCCTCCACAACCCAACCACCCACCTCACACTCTTAATGCTATTCATCTTCGGAGTGGAGTTAGCTATGACAGTCTTTCCATGCCAAGGGTTGAAAAGAAGAAAGTCAGAGACAAGGGTGAACCAGAATATGAAATAGAAACAAGCAGGGGCAAAAGTGGAGCATTACACCGATCGGTGGACCCCACCACCGATCGGCATGGGGGTCTAACAGGTGCTGGAGAGAGCTCTGGGGAAGGTCTGGAGAAGGACTTGATAGCTGGAAATGCTGGAACTGAGGTTAAGCAGCCATTCCCGAGGCGTCTCAAGCAGAAGTCCCCTTTCGAGGAACAATTTGGAAAATTCAAAGAGGTACTTGCTAAACTTAATATTACTATTCCATTTCTTGATCTAGTTTTACAAGTACCTTCTTACACCAAGTTCCTCAAAGACCTCTTGAACCGGAAGAAAGCATTGCCCAAGGTTGAGACCGTCGCTTTTACAGAAAGGTGTAGTGCACCTCGACAAAGTGACTCTCCACCTAAACTAGGTGACCCCGGTAGTTTCAGCATCCCATGTACCATAGGCGCCCTTAATATAGATACTGCCTTATGTGACCTAGGAGCTAGTGTTAGTGTCCTACCCTTATCCTTAGCTATGAAGATGGGCTTGACCCAATTCAAGAGCTCGAATATGACAGTCCAAATGGCGGATAGGACCACTGCACGACCTTTGGGTTTACTTGAGGATGTCCCGGTTAAGATGGGTGGGTTTTACATACCGGTCGATTTCGTAGTGTTAGACATACCTGAAAATGCCGACATCCCTATCATCTTAGGGAGACCTTTTCTACACACTACAGGTGCTATAATTGATGTTGCTAAGAGGACCTTGACTTTTAAGGTGGGGGGGTGAACTTCTAGTGTTTAAACCTTATGATACACCCCGCTCTCCCTTAGTTGTAAAGACCAATTCGATCATTAGAGACCAGAACCGGCCATTAAAGAACCCCACCTACCAGTTTGGAGACCTCACCTGTCAGTCTGCAGTACCCACCGATCGGCCTCACACCCTTGCCGATCGGCATCCACCCCCCACAGAGCCCCATGATCATCCCCTGCCCCCGATTGTTAGTTCTGACCTTCCCCTGTCTCCTGCTAGTGTTGATGCTATGAGTTCTGCCTGTTCTGTTAATGTTATATCTCCGTCTCACATCTTTGGAGACACCTTGGAGACTTTTCAACCTTTGGATGCAGGAATTTATGACTCACGTTATTGGCGAGGCCATCCGAGATCAACCGGGCACAGAGATTCACCACTTGCCGGTCTGCCGAGTGTACTATGGGCCAACCATCCTCCTGTGGATGCTCGTGCTGTTTGGAGGCCAAGAGAGGCCTGTGCTGATGACATTCCCTACACTTGATCCGAAGCTAAACAAGGTCGTGCGGGGCCTAACTGAAACCAGCGCTTCCGGGAGGCAACCCGTTGTTATTTGCTTTTCGTTTTTGGAACAATCTTATTTCAGTTGTAATAGTTAGACAATTTTTGCTTTCGTTTTGAGACATTTTAAGACATTTGTGAGATGAGAGCGAGAGGGACATTTTTCCTCCTGTTTTGTAATGCTACAGGTAATGACGGAGCCGTCTAGCTGATGATAGCTCGGGATGGTGAGGACCTGTTCACCATTCACCGCCTTGCTTTGAACCGGTTTGGGGGAACTCTCACTCATTCTGTAAGTCTACCCTCTTCACTTTCACTCTCACCTGCATTCCCCATTCTCCTTTAACCACCTTTGCACCGATTTTCGTCAATTGAGGACAATGACGAGTTTGGTTTGGGGGAGGGTTTTGGTTGTGTGCTTCATATGTGCTTCATTCATATGTACTATAAGCAGTTGCATGTTCATACGTGAAAATAAATTTTTTAGAACTGTTTATGTGTGTGTATTGGTTTGAGATGTGCAAAACGACGATGAAGAAATATACACTTAGCTTAATTCGTTTAAACTGTGGCCTAACCTATATGATACGACATATTGAGATTAGATTGGATTAACGAGTCTAACATGTCTAAATTGACTTGTTTGATGTGAATCTACTTTGTATCGAAATGCTTCTCAATGACATACTGTAATTCTTAACCTGTATGCTCGTGCTTGATTCATAAGTGTGAATATTGACTCGTTGTAGTTTCCGAAGGTATGCACCCTAGGTCCGCGGACCGGGCATTCACTTAAATTTGAACTCCACTTAGCCAAATTGCCTTGATTCGTCCCTTTAGATTTAGGATCCACTCTTTATTGACCACGTTTCAAAAGACTATATTGACTACCTTGGTTACAACCTTACAAATTATGAACTACATCGTAAAAACATCCTACCCAGACTGTAATGGTTGCGTATAGGAGAGTTATGTCACGAAAACGTGTCATATGAAGAAAAGGGCCTGATTTTTGAAGTTTTTGAGCTGATAGCGATCGGTGTGGCCTAGTACCCCGATCGGTGAAGAGAGTATGCCGATCGGCAAGCCCCTGTTTTTGGCCTGTTTCAGTGTTACATGAATATCTGGAGAATAATTCAGCTCCACAGCAAGTTATACAGCAAGAATAGTGATCGAAAGTTGAGTTTCCAAACAATAAAGTGAAGTACTGAGATCTATTGTGAAGGTAGCAGTTCCAAAATGGTGCTATCAATACATGAATGTGAATTCCTATTGTGTGAAGTGCAAATACTGAAGTTATGATAATGTCAAGAGATTCGAATTTTTGCCTATGATCGGTATTGGTTAATGTTATGGACGTTTGGGTCTTTTCATTAGTGGTAGCGCAACCACCAGTTTTTTGAGCCCCACACTCCCATACGCGTTAGCACGCACCCATCTTTCACCTATTGAACATAGCCCCATTACAACCTTGTGCCCAGCATACCTTGAGAACTTTTAGTACTACGAGTATTATTTACGAACTTGAATCATGTTATTGAGTGTGCTTGTTGAGTCTCTACTTTTGAGCTCGTTTGCAAGGTCTTGCGTTATTCATGAAGAACATTGAAATTTAGGCATGTATAAGACTTGTTTTGAAGGTCGACTCTTGTGCACTTGTTCTTATCTATTTGTGAAAGCCATAGTTTGGATGAACAGAAAGCAGGAGTGTCCAGAGTCGTTATCTCTTACCGTGGTCATTAAGTGTGCTTTGGTTTATGTTTACTTGAGGACAAGTAAAGGTTTGGTTTGGGGGAGTTTGATGTGCATATTTTATATGCACATTTACACACTTATTCGCCCCCATTTCAGTCTTACCTATAGCTCATTTGAGCCGATTTCATGTCATATCCCTCGCCTATGCTACTTTGGTATGTTTTGTTCCTCAATTGCAGGTTTAGGACTTCTCGGGGTGCCTTTGGATGCATTTTGGATAGTTTGAAGGGAAATAGATTGAGTTCTAGATATGTGATTGAGGCGATTCAAAATGGATAAGATAGATCTCTTTCTTAGCTTCGGAATAAGACCAAGAACGCCAAAATCCGCCAAGTAACGAAGAAATGGCGGACGTTTTAAGTTCAGTGCGCGGTGCAGGAATTTAACACTACCACCGATCGGCAATGCCACCTACCGATCGACCAAGGGCCAATTGGCCTACCACCGATCGGCAGAGACATCCTGGGGGCCCTTTCCACTTCTTCCTAAGCTTTGTGGACACTTCATACAAGCCCACCTATCGCTGGGAGCCCACATCTACCTTGAACTATCAAATGAAGACCTATAGAGGACAACTCAAGCCCACACCTATCGTCAAGACCCATCCACCGATCGGTGGGCTAGGACACCGATCGTACACACTTCTTGAAGCCCACTCCGATCGGTAAGCTAGTACACCGATCGGCAATGACAAGCCCACTTTTGTTTTCTACCTCTCTAATCTACTGGGCAAGCTATTGAGCAACGGGACCGAAGCTTTCCGAAGCCCAAGTCACGCAGAAGAAACATCGAAGCCCAAAGGAGAAAACCTAGCTCTATATGAAGGAGAAGTGAAGAGAGTGAGGGGGTATCTCTCCCTAGACGCAAGATCCCTTGTCACGGATCGAGTTTCCGCTCTAAAACACCATTTTAGATTATTGTTTACATTGGAGTCGATTAGTTTTAAGTTTTCGTTCGTTTTTGTACTTTCGCCGATCGGAATACTCTTCTGCCGATCGACATAGCCTTGTATTCAGACCTATTTCAGGTTTCTTTGTTTCGCATTTAGTTATTTCGTTCGTTTATTGTTTCCACATCGCTTTGCTAGGATGTCTTATGCTAATACAGTAGTTCATATGCTTAGATCTATCACCATGAGTAGCTAATCTGCATGCTAGGGCTAGGGTGAACTATTGTGGATCCGGGATTTGGGGGTTCCAATTAAACCGTTTATGCATCTAAACCTATGTTTGATTTAATTGTCGTTTGACTGACCTAGGACGCTAGGTTATCATTTGTTTAGTGTATTTCCCCTGAGACTGACCAAGTGATTGGGAAGATAGACCTGACACCAATCGGCATACCTTATACCGATCGGTAGACATATAGGATAGTGATTTCTGTGAGACCGAACCAGTTATCAGAGTCGCTAGGGGTGGTTAGGAGGCCGAACAAGCAACTTTCTCATCCTTTAGACTGTTTAGACCTTGGCTCGACCTATCCCTTTGACACCATAGTGAACCCGTTCTGCCCTAGTTTTTCCTTCATCTGATTTTCGTACCCTTTTTATTGCATTTCGATTATTGCTTTTGTTTGTTATCCCTCTTTCTCAACCTCTCAAACTATTAAAACCTGTTACTTGGCAGAACTGAACTTGACCCTAGATTTGATTAGATCGACCGCCTCCCTGTGATCGACCCGGACTTATCACTAGCTGCCCTAGTTAGTTTTAGTTTGGACTTATAAACATTGTTTGATAGCGGACTTAGAACGACATAAATCTCGCTTATCACAAGCTCCAAATCTAAAACCACTAAGAGAGGATACATTATCACTATTAGGATTCATCCTAGAGCTTAAGTCCTATTTCCCATGATGAAATATAACATGAAATTTGCTCAATCCATAAACACATATTCTAACCTAAGAATTCCAAAATACATTACACTTATTCTCTGAGCCTTACAAACGGAGTATCCAATCCACTAGAGAAAAGATGAAGGAGCAACGAGATAGAAAACGATAAGGAATCTCAAAGAGAACACGGGATTAAATAAGGCACGAGATTACAAGAGAGGAGCGCAGAAAATAACGAGGTCAAGGAAGAGACAAAGCAGATAGTAGAGTTAAGAAGATATCTGAGTTAGAAAGAAGATACGAGCTTGCGATTTCTTAAAGATCAATCTTGACAAACACATTCCAGAATGGAAATGAAAAGGGATGATGACACGAGTAATGGTTTAAGGTTTAATCCGCAAAATTTCTCCTTTCAAACTTAAGGCGGTAGTAAAACAACTTAATTATTCCTTTACAAAGGCCTCTTACAAGGGACCATCATACCACGTACAATCATCAAAGTAAGGTACACCTAGATTTGATAAATCGACTACAACCCAATTAATCCATCCTTTCATATCACACGGAATCCCAAATGCGGAATTGCAACTCAAGTATAATAACATTCCTTTAGCTCAAATATTCAACACAACCTCAAAGGTTTCTTTAACTGAAGGACTAACAAATACTCCCTTATAACTCGGTCATTTCAACTCATATAGCCCACGAGTTCATTATTAACAAAGTACAACCTCAAGTCAAACATCATCATTAACGTCCCAAGGTATTTCCATCATAGCTCACATCATCGAATCTCGCTCAATCTATAATCCTCAAGTAATATGGTTCAACTTACAACGAAACCTTACTACTCCAAACGAGTCTCCGATACCATAAGATAAGATCATATCTTTAAATCCAAGAACTATAGCCAAATGCTTTTCCACCAAGCCTATACTCACAAACACACAATAGGAAACCACAAGACGTCACTTAACCTCAAAAGTATTTCGCACCTCAAGATATCATTCAAAACTTCTTATTTACACCAATTAGACCTATCATAAGCATGGTCTTCAAAACAATACTAAACCTCTAAGTCCAAAAGACTAAATTACTAATGAGTTAAGAAGTCATAACCAACTCATTCAACCCTTACACCAACGAATATCATGAACTATTTACACACCAGTCATGACAACATCAAGCATTAAAATCATCAAACTTATCTTACTACCTTTCCTTAGAGTTACAACCAATCATCATTATAGGGTGAATTTAGATCTACACCATTTTCCTCAAATCACAAATTTATTCTAACAATCACTAATATTCCACAAAATTCAAAGTTTCTCGACCAAGTATAATATACCACAAACAAATGGGTATGACATCCACAAAAATGTTACAAGCGGAAGGTAAGGATGCCAATGGTAAGATGGAGGAACTATCAAGAGTAATTTCCAAGAGGCAAACAAGTTGGAAGAGAAAAAAGCACCTAGATAGAAGGAAGAGAGCATAATACATTAAGGACGAGAGAAATCATCGATGAGGAAGAAATACACTTCAATTAGGCTTGTCAATCTTCAAATCTTCGGTAGAGGATACTTCTTCTAGGTAACACATGATCCACCTTAAGACGGTAGATATAAACAAACATAACATCACTCAACACAATCAACAAACAAGTTAGAACCTAACAAACATCAAGTACACCAAAGACTACCACCTTAGGTCCTTAAGTCTACCCATCTCTCATTTATTATTTCAAGGTCAAGTAGTTTAAGTTTAGGGTTCACGTGTGTGCGTCGGGAGCGATAAAGCTCTGATACCAACTGTGACAACCCTCGCGAATGCGGAAATAAAACATACAAGCATGTGATTTAATTAGCGGAAATACGGTGTTTTTAAAACTTTTTACATGCAAATAGAAAATACGAGCAGTGTCAAATATTACAAACCAAATACAAAATACTACGAGAGACGTAGTCTCTCAAAATGTTAACAAAAGACAAAGTTATTTAGCAACTAGCTAAGAAACGTCTAGAGGTGTTTCATCCAGGGACAACGCCCGCTAGCTCACACCCGAACCCAAAATACCACAAGCAAAAAGCCACCCAATCAAGCAACCTGTTCATCCATGAAAAACATGAACGCCACAGTCAGTGGGGAGTAACTCCGGGTTCTCCCAGCCATATCACATTAAACGTACATAGAAGGAAATACAAAATTAGAAGCATGCATATATAAATATACATGTGAAATACGATAAGGATAGATAGGCAATTCGATATATAATGATAAGAGCATATGAAGTACAAACCGTAACCATCATGCTATTGATAGACTCGGGGAAGACACCCTTAGGCAACTATATACTCACTAGGGCTTAAATCTCACCGTTAGCGGCATATACTTGATAAGATAGAGACTCGACATATAAACCACGTCAATCATCTAATTCATGCAAGAGTTCAACTCAATGTTCACATATAATTCAACTTACAAACAACCGTCCAATCATACAAATATAACAACATATTCTCTCACGGTAAATAACACGCACTAGCATCATGTACAATAGCAAGACAAGCCAATGGAAGCTCACGGAATAAGACATTTCCCGGAACCGTATACGATAAGACGTTTCGTATACTCATGACCTAGACAAACAAGTTCACGGGATAAGACGTTTCCCGGAATCATGTACGATAAGACGTTTCGTACACACAAGACTCTAAGCCTCTCGGTAGGACGACGATAATAATACGGTCCTAGTCTAAACCTGGCCAGACTCTCGGAATAAGACATTTCCCGATTCGACATGTGGTAAGACGTTCCACATCCAAGACTCGGTCAATCATAGACGCCGATTACCCCAAATTCGGTCAACCTTCACGAAAGAGGCGGAAAGAGATCTATAGTCAAAAGTCAAGCTAGTACGCTACATGCAATGACACCACCTCGCAAAGATACAACATTTGACGGCCGGGTCGATCAACGCATTGCGTTCACCTCCTAACAACGTCGTCATATCCCCACTAAAACATGAATACAAGCATCAAGGATACACCCTCATCGCTCCGACATTCCAGTCTAACGAGTATAAGGGTGTAGCCAGGAAATGAGAGTACAAAGCACATACAAAATAGTGCTCAAACCGTATCATTGTAAAAACCGACTCAAAGTGGGACATACCAAAAACCGTCACAAAACATGAGAATAGGGAATCATATAAGTTTAAATATGATAAACATGAGTCAATACATGATACATAAGCATTAGAACAAGTTTATGAAGCATAATGAATAAAAATATAGATCACCTCTCCAAAACAACGTTGTTTGGAAACCAACGAAAACAAGGGTACACTTCAAACGGTCATAACTAGAGTTCTAGACATCAAATGCAAAAATTTCAAATGGAGGTGATATCTTATCCTCTTACGGTTCCAACGAGATGTCACAAGCCCAAAACAAGCAAGTAACGAAGGAGATATGATCATTTTACGAAAAGGGGTCAGTGCAGGAAAACTGCAGTCGGCAGCGAGTAACGCTGCCTGCGTCACCCACGACGCAGCCTGCGTCCTATGACGCAGCCTGCGTCCCACAACGCAGCCAGCGTCCTACACGGGATTCAGGCACAATCAAATCCCAACAAGTTATCAACCAAAAATCCTCATTTATCATCACAAACCATCAATTCTCATATCAATTAACAACGAACAACAACCAACAACAACAACACAAGTCCTAAGCATACTAACCATAATCTAAATACGATTACTAGCCTAGAAAACACATAAAACACGTAAATGATATCGAGTAACCCTTCACCGTTACCTTTTCGCGTCTTTAATCGATTTCTAAACCTTCCTAGTCTCCACCTCCATACAATTAGATAATAAAAGATGAATATCATTCACCTTGAGAAAGACGGATAATTTAAAAAGCGAGAAAGACGGTAATTTTATTACCAATACGGATATAGGAAGATGAGAGGGGAAGAATAAGACGAACTTACGTGAATTTGAGCGAGTAACGAAGGAGTAGCGACGAATCTAAGACGGATCAAAAATGGAGGCAAGGTTTTATGGGGTTTTCTTAGAGAAGAAGGAAGAGTTGAGTTGTGTAGTGTTTGTGTGAGTATGAATTATGTTAGGAGTAGTATATGTAAAGAGTGAGTGGAAAAGTCAATAAAAGTCAAAGTCGCATTAAGACGGGTTTCACATGGAATCTCGCGGAAATTTCCAAATACGAACTCGGAAATTCTAAATTCGACTCGGAAAATTAAATTCCAAATTAAAACTAAAATCGCTGAAAAGTATCAGTAAAATATTTAATTGAGAATAATAATGATAATAGTAATAAAATAATAATAATAACTAATATTAATATTAATATTAATAAAAAAAATTAAGTTTAAGATGAGTAGAACTAAAGTGAGTTGAATTTAGTGGAGTTGAACTGAATTGAATGAAGCTGGGCTGAACTGAACTGAATAGAGCTGAGCTGAACTGAACTGAATAGAGTTGAACTGAACTGAAATGAGCTGAAATTAAGCTGGAAAAAACAGGACATTATTTTAGTAAACCCGCTCATAAAACCAATTTTAGTACTCCGGTTCAGCGGTGAAGCATTTCCCAAAGCAATAAACACGATCTGCAGTCAAACCTTGTGAATTGGTACAGCAAATCACACATTATTGATTGAGTCATATATATTGTAGGTAGTAATTAGTTAGAAGACCGACTCTGAAGAAGAAGAAGAAGAAGAAGAAGAAGAAGTAGTAGTGAGTTTTCCCTTAAAATTGGAAGAAAAAAACAAATGAGCAGCAAGTACAATAATACTAATGGTGAAGTAAGGAATGATGGGGTGATATTGGGTGTTGATGGTGGTACTACTTCTACTACTTGTATATGTATCTCATTCTTTCCTTTCCAAACCGATATTCATCACCCTTTGCCCGTCCTCGCCCGTGCTACCTCTGGCTCTTCTAACCATAATAGCGTCGGAGGTATCTAACTACTCTATGCTCTTCCTTTTTACTTATAATGATCCAAACACTATGTCCATTCCCCCATTTTCTTAACATTATTTTAAACCCAGGTTGCTAAATATGATTCAAAATTCTACCAGATTGTTATTCTTATTGTTATGAGTCTTATGACACACATACTAGTTACTAAATCAAGTATTCGGTTTTTGGAAATGCTTTATGTAATGATATTCATTGCTCATTAACATACATTCTACCTTGACCTTGCCCTTCTTACCAAATTGCGGTAGGTATCGGCGTTGGGGTATGGGATCATGGGATGGATATATATTGCTTGATACATAAATCAAGAAAGGCCTCGTAAAAATCTATGGAACTACATTGTGACGAGGCTAATGCTCAATCAAACCGACTTCTATTAACATTTGCCATAGTTTTAATATTTGGTTTGGTTGATCATAATCTCGGTATCACTTGTCTTCACCTAATCTCACTAATTGTGGCCAATATTGCCTTTTAAATTGCGATTCTAATTACCTCCTAAACCTTGGTAAATTGGTCTGAAATTGGTGTTGTGGCCATTATTTAAAACCGTGGCCAATATCTAAAATTTATCTATCCTTGAACAATGGGAATGCATTTGAACTCCGTGAATTCCCTTTAAATCCACAAATGAGATCTCCCTCCCTTTCACTCACTTAAATTCTAATCTTGTTTTTTTATGTAGATATTTCCTAAATTTACATGCTAATCTCCTTGTACTGTGTACATGGGAAACACATTTTTATGCTTACTTTTGCATAAAATGTCTTCTATTTCAATGGTTATATTACACTATGTGAGTCATGGTTTTAGGTTCATGCTTTTAATATTTCAGAAGCCGCAGCGAGGGATACCTTAGAGCAGGTCATAGAAGAAGCCCTGTCAAAGGCGTGTGCAACTCGAGAGGCTGTTCGAGCTGTTTGCTTGGCGATATCAGGGGTTAATCATCCTAATGACCAGGAGAGAATACTAAAATGGCTAAGGTTTGTTGTTTCTTATTATATGGCAGTAAACGTGCACTTCACATTGGCACTTCTGTATTTGCATCAAGAAGTCTTCTTTTTGGCATTTGCTGTTGGACCAAAGTCTTAGGAGGTCGTAAATGTCTGCGTATAAGGACGCCTACACTCACATGGCAGTGTTTTAGATGGTTATTTATTTATACACTAGAAGTGTACTGAGCGAAGTACGAGCTTGTTATTTTCTTCCTTTGACATTCTGCTGCTCAGCTCTTAATCTCTTATATTACTACAAATTCTTGTGTATAGGGGATCTTTTTGTATGAGACCATTTAATAACTGTCGTTCATTAAAAAAAATTGTAAGATTAAATCCTAAGATAATAATTAAAAAAACACCTATATCACTGTCTCTTTCCTCTGTCATAGTAATCATCCATCATTCTCCTCCTTTACCGCCCAGTTCAAATTTTCTATCTGACCCCCAATCACCTTGTTATTTCTTGCTATCCATGACAGAGAAGATGAACTCTGAGTGACAAAATTAAAAGTATATTGCGTCAATTTCAAAAGTAATTTAAATTAAGAGTGCCATAAAAATGACGAAAGTAACTCATCCTTACGTCATAACTCATAAGCAACTAAATTCTTATAAAAAATAACCTTTGCGACACGATGATTACAACAACACAATTTTGGAGATAAGGGCAATTCATCAATAGGAGCAATGTTTGTTCCGTTTTCGTTGCATGTTACAAAATACCCAATTCTAACAAGATATGATAAATTTGAGGGTTATCTACCTTAAAGTGTCATGTATAGAAGAAGAGTGGAGAGTTGGGGATGTTTAAATTGAATTTATGTACTGATGAAGTATGAGAGAAGTGGAACTGTGGAAGGTGTGTAGTGAAATTGACGGTGGAACCTGATCGATAAGAGGAGAGAAATTGCGACGTTTTAAAAAGTGGGGTAGTGATTTCTCTGGTGACATGACATAAATGTGGTTTCATACGATAAGGCGGCCTTACCGTTGAATTATTCATCATTTTTTAGATCTTATGCATTGATGACTTACCACACTTCTGAATAGCATAAAGAAATGGGATTCTTTTTCAGACAACTACAGACAGAACATAAAAATAATCTGTTTTCTGCTATAATAGAGAGAGCAGAGAAACACGTTGATTGTGTTAATTTTTATAGGGGCTTAGGCTGGCTCTATGGAACTTAACTTTTACAGCTGGATTAAGTATTATTAGGGCAAGGATTCTCGCTAAGTTAAGCGTGCAAGTGGCAGACTTCTAAAAAAATAGTAGTAGAAGTTGGATTTTTTCAGAAACATAACAATGATAAACTTTAAATCTTCACCTAGAGTGATAGCCAATTCACCCTCATATGTTCTCCCATGAAAAAGAGTTTTGATGGCGATTTTAACTCCCTCATATGTTTTGCTGTACATCGCGCAGGAAATTGTTCAGTGGGGCCGTGAAACTATATGTATATAATGATGCTGTTGCTGCATTGGCAAGTGGCACCATGGGAAAGCTTCATGGCTGTGTTTTGATCTCTGGAACAGGGAGCATTTCTTATGGAATTAGAGAAGATGGAAAGGAAGCACGTGCTGGTGGTGGTGGACCAGTTCTTGGTGACTGGGGAAGGTTGGTTTGTTCTTTGGTGTTAACCTTGTTCATCCTCATTATGGGCAGACAGTTCTGGAGGCTTGACAAAATATTTAAATCCATGTACATATGACCTACCAGCCCATAGGAGGGCAACTTTGGGGCAATGGGGTTCATTAACATTCTTCATGGGTCTCCTTTAATTCATATTCTACGCAAAGAAGTATGAGAAGATTGGGTTAGCTAATGTAGCCTTCACTACTCTTAACAGTCCAACCTAGCATTTTCTGGCCAAAATGTTACATAGGTTCTACCTGCCATACAAATTAGTCGACGTTCTAAAATACCAACATTTTCTTCTCTTATGTAACTATGTTTTCATATCTGCGGCTTAACCTGTCAATAAATATGTATGCTTTGGGTATGAACTGCGAAACCAAATATTAGGGGCATACATCTATGAGATAGAACTATAGAAGGCAACCTGATTATCTTTTTTATCAGTTCTTTATCCTCTGAATGCTAACTTAGCTCTTTAGGCAGTGTATTTTCGTCACTATTTTCCATAATCTTCTTAGTAGCATTGCTGCTATATGCTGATGATACTCCAATAATATATATCTTTCTAAGATGTTTCCATTTTCTTCTTTATAGATCTTGAAGCTACAAATGCGGGCAAAAACTTAGAAGTGCTGCGATGACCAAATCTGACAATAGTTTTTTTATATATGCAGCGGCTATGGAATTGCAGCTCAAGCTTTGACAGCTGTTCTCAAGGCACATGATGGTCGTGGACCGAAGACTTCACTTACTCATAGTATTTTGCACACCATAGGCCTCTCTTCTCCTGATGAACTTATTGGGTATCTCTCTTTTAGCCCAGATTTGACCAGTTGTTCTGACCACCTTTTGTCAGCTCTTACAATTGTGAATGGATTATTATATTATAATTGTATGCTCGGGCGCCTGAAGAGATGCCAGTAGGATTACAATGAAACTAATGAATCCTCATGGAATGTTATCCCATCATAATTGAGTAAATGACTACAAAAATCCATATAAATAATATTTTGTTAGAAAAGACTAGTTGTTAGCTAGTCACTGTAAAAATATATCTGATATATGTTTTATGTTTGCTCAGTAGACGTGAGTGCCCAACACTCTTGAGGTCTCTGGCGAGTTTCAAGCCGCCAATTGCCTTAGATAACTAGTCATCAAGTTAGTAAATCAATCGTGCCCCATTTCTGTTGTGCAACTGTAACTAATATACCTGTAAAAGCACCAGTTGCTTTGGCTCACCAAGAAGTTAGTAAATCAATCCTACCCCAAATTTAATCAAAAGAATGTCTAAATGTTAAAAGATTATGAAAATAATGTTCAAACCGGAGACAACTCATAAGAGCCAACACATTTTCGTAATTGCTTTTCATCTTTTGTACAGCCCAAGTCTCAAAATTTGATGCTTAGAAAATATACTTTTGGACCAGCAACCACAGTTATTCACAAATTCAAATCAATCTCAACAAATAATGAGCAACATCGCAATCGAGAAATAAATGCTTCCGTGTCTCTAATTTTCATAAATCAAACACATACACACATATCTTTACAAAGCCTTACCGGGTCTGCATTTTTGAAGATGGTTTTACGTGTTATCTATGTAGTACGACTAGTACCATAGTAAATAAGGCCTTTTTAATGTAACTTTGGATTTTCACATTCTTGCACTTAAATGTTTATTTACTGTCGTTCCTTTGAGCTCATTATTAATTGATGCATACTATCGGTTGAGCAAGTTCTAGTCAAAGAAAGCCAAGTGCTCTGTCAATATGTCACAAGATCCTCAGGATCATACACAACAGTGCCGAAATTTTTATTATTACCTTATATAACATGGGTGTTACTTGTTGCTGAGCTCACTGGTACGTGATTTGGAAGCCACTATCTTGTGATTGCAAGATTCATTTTCCTATTGATTTGTTTACATCTACCACCTTTCTGAAGAATATTTATAATTGGAGCTGTAGTGGGAGGTTTGTGGAGATGGTTTGCTATTAATATATGCATCATATGGAGATAAAGTGTTCCACATCTGTCGTTGGTCTTCATTTATCAGCATCTTTTAGATAAAGTTAAGTGTTTATACCCGTGAAATAGATTTTCAGTGGTAAACACTGTGGCTCTACGGATTTTGCATCTATGCCAAGGTTTCTTTAAAAAAGAATAGAAGGGATTCATAGATAAATGCAGTTTGCTCTGTATTTTAAAGATGGTTGTTCATGGATATGTAAATTGAATCTCAGTTGATGTTGGCGGAACTGTGGTCTTTATTTTACATTAAATTTCTTTTTCTTTCTTATCGGGCCTTAGGTGGACTTATGCAGATCCATCGTGGGCCCGCATTGCAGCACTCGTTCCAGCTGTGGTTTCTTGTGCTGAAGTTGGTGATGAGATTGCTAATAAAATTTTACTAGAAGCTGTTGAGGAATTGGCTGCCTGTGTCAAATCAGTTGTGCAGAGACTTCATTTGTGTGGTAAAGGTTTGTTACAAACAATGTGTTAATTAACGCAAAAGGATGTTACCTACGAAGGTTTTCGCCTACTGCTTATAACGTTCTCTTCGCTTTTGGAAAAATGCTCTGTTAATGACCAACGGATCCTTCAGAAACATGCTTGTTTACAATTTGACCTGTAAAATCCACATAATGGCAGATTTTAAATAGGGGTTAAGTTGTTTAAATATGAAAAGTTTTGGCTAATTTTACATCTGTTCCTGTTCATTTTGATGCGTAATTATTTCTTTGTGACCCAGAAATGGCTAATGACATTTTATTTCATCAGTATCTGTCCATATGAAATTTGTTGCAGTTGAAATGTTGCATTAGACCCAAAATCCTTTTATTTTATTCATGTATATTAAGTATTTGTGAACTTGTGATAGACATGCATTTTTGTTTGAAGGGCAACACAATACATGCATTCTGTTTATCTATTGGTGTTGCAGGGAGAAAAAACTGTTTTTCAGAAAATGAGGTGTGATAAATGTTAAATTATTCGTCTCTTTTTATTTACTTGTCCATTTGTTTTTTTTTTAGAATTTCTTGTTAAGGTAGTCGTAAGGCAGTTCCAATGCGGATGGGTTGTGGGTGGTGACAGGTTATGTGGTTTCTAATCCTAGTACGACGTACCACCCCTCATTGACTTTGTAAAACCTTAAAAGAGTCGTGGACTTAAGAGGAATATATCTGAAATGATTTGTGTTTGATGAAGTTTCATTTTCGTTTTTGTTGGTACAAGTGGTTGCTTAAAGCTGAGCTAAAATGAAAATTGCATCGAGAATTGAATCAGGTGAATGCTACTACACAACAAAAAGAAGTGCAATTAGTCTAGGGTGCATCACTGTTACTATAAGAATGAGGAAAAGAAAATCAAATTAGTTTGCTTGCCTCTGCTCAATTTTGAATATGTAGATTTCTTCAGCATGAACTATGCTTAAGAATTAAAAGTCATATCGTTACAAAGGGATGGAATGTTCTTCACGCAGATAAAAGCGGGCCTTTCCCAGTTGTTTTGGTTGGTGGTGTTCTGGAAGCAAATAAGAAGTGGGATATATCAAATGAAATAATTGGCTGCATCAAACGAGATTTTCCCGGTGCCTATCCTATTAGACCAAAGGTTCGATACTTGGCCATTTGTACTCTATAAATGCCTTTTCTCTAACTTGCATAGTTCCTTGTCTTGTGCATTCAACTATATAATCTCACGAGTGCAGCGCCTCACAAGAGGGCAGTGCACATGATCAGCCCCTTGGGCACCGACAGATCCTGGAAGTATGGACACTTTTGATCAAATTGCCACTTTCTGTGACCTCGCTTTGACAAGTTATCAGAGTGGTCTGACATTGTAAGCAGGAGCCGATTGTTTTTTGGGGGAGGGGGGCCCACGGTAGCATGCGATCCCCATTAATTTGGAACATAAGTTTTATTAATATTACTGTAGGCATGCAGCACAACTCATTTCATGGCACAATGGTAGCAGCTTCTTACTTTGGTTGCGAAAGGTTCTATCTTACAACCTTACCTACTTGCTTTTAGACATTCAATTTCAGCATGTGGAAAATTAGTCAAAAGATAAGCCCTCTGGTCAGAAGTCAAGGCTATGATTCTAGAGAAATCAGCACTGATATATCCGTTTATGGAAGCAGTTTGAGTCATGATTCGTGGTTTGATTCGATTTAAAGAACTAGGGTCATCGAATTGGACAAATGTGCCCCCTCCCTCCTATTATGTCCCAAACAACCCGTTGGTGCAAACACGTAGTTGTGTAAGGTGGCCTACAGATTTGCTAATGAGCAAATATGAAGTCTCCCCATATGCTGTGTAAGCTGACCTACAAGTCTACTACCCCTCCTATTGTATTCTTTCCTATGTTGGAAGGACTTGAATTCGGATTATACACGGGGAAATGGAGCCCTTCCGTCAAGTCCAATTTGCTAACGAGAAAATGGAGATTCTCCCCCTCCCTTTTCCTCCAAATCCCTCCATCCAAAGTCCAAACAAGGTGTAAGTTGCTGGATATGAATTGACCTCACTGTGATCTTTTTAGTGAAGAAAGCACAAATTCTATTTACTATGTTTTCAGGCTATAATCTCCGTACTCGCTGGTTCTACTTTTCTTGCACTTTAGACAAGCAATAACTGAGAAAATTCATGCCGCCAGGCCTGATAAGGTGTCTGTTCTCGGTTTGACTGGATGGGGTTGTGTTACTTAATGCTTAACTTTTGTTGTGTCTCGTGTCATAATGACATCCGTTTCGACACAGCATGATAATTGGACGCTTCATGTCGGGCTAGAAACATGAACTTTAAAACCCGTATGTACTAAGTACTTCCGACCTCCCAGCGTAGCCAAACTGTTCACAGGCCAGCATTTACATTATGCATGTAGTATTTGTTATTGCACCAAACTAGATTTGTTTCTACTCTCATATAGGACAAACGACTAGGAAACTTATGAACATAGATTCATTCTGTGAACTTCTCGAGGATAAATAGGTCTTTTCTTTTATAAGAGCACATCATTTAGAGATGGCGAGCTTCGATGTGTTTGTATGTCATAGGTTATGCAGCTCTATCTCTTATTTATCTCTCCAATGGTTTTTTTTTGTGTGGATTTAACAGGTTGAACCAGCAGTTGGGGCGGCTTTGTTGGCCCGTAATCTCTTGGTCCGAGACTCGTCAGAAGAAAATGGTGTAAGCTCCTAACAGGTCTTGCTCAAGAAGTAGTAACTGTATAGCTCACTGTCGGAAATGTATTGGAATGTTTTTAGGTGATTATGCTGTCTATGATTTATTTTTCTACAGAATCCCACTCTCTTGTAAAGGAAATGGCCTTTTCTTTCCTGTCGCAAAATGTAACTATGATACGATCGAAAATAAGACGGAAATAAAATGATAGAAAATGCAGCTGTTCAATTACGAGATTTGATAGGCTACCTAATTAGTAGAATTGTGGTGAATAATCACCTAGATTCCATTAGACAAATGAGATAAATCTCACAAGTTCATTTATAAAATTCATTGATTAATTATTACACATTATCTAATGCCCTTGTATAGGCTATATGCCTTGGGAAATAAGAAACAAAACGCAAAATTACTAGACTACCCTGGACTTGTATTTTTTGGTGTGTATCAATATCCGCCTCTTGAAACGATTCTTGTCCTCAAGGATCAAAGACAACTAATACTTGAAGCAAGAGATAGCATAACACAGTGTAGGTTTTGGGTTTGTCACCATAGCATCCATCACTAGCCACATCAATGGTCCTCCTGGATCAAACACATATATCTGCTAGTCGTCATATCTCTTGTCCTTTAATCGCTTAATGCCACAGCTATCACCCGGGTCAAAGACAAAAATTACTCTAGCAATTGGAGTGGTGGCATGCATTAGAGCAGTAGACAAGACAAACAAAATATCCTCCCTACTTTTCAAAGAAGCAAATTCAGAATTTGTAGCACTAGTCACCCCTGACAAAACGCCATTTCCACCAGTATCGCAGTAAGTCACAATCAAAGCATATCGCACACTGGAAAAGAGTTTGTATTTCACTCCACCCGGATCAAAACCAAAGGAATAGTTGTAACCATAAGATTATGGCACCTAATAGTAAGATGGTCCCCTACATGTTTTCGTGTCCTCCGTAAAGCTAGAACGCTATCATTTCCCACCTCCTCAAAATCACCCTTGTCCTCAAGGCAAAAGTGGTAAGTTTTAATCGAAAAGCTCCACCTAGTAGATTAAATACACTTAACGAAAATGCTACCATCTTTAAAACGGCAGTGCCACAAGTCTTCACTAGAAAAATCACCTCTGTATCATGGCTAATACCATCTGGGAGAATCATTAAATTCAATGTTAAATCCCCTCCGATTTGTCCACTTAATGATGCAGTATTAATACCTTCATACTTGTAAGATATAACCATGAAAATGTTAGTCACATGTACCACTCTTAAAGTAATAATCTCAATAATCGCCAACCCTGGATCAAAGACCTTCATTTGTGGCACCATTTCTTTATGACATGTAAGATATGTGAATATGTAAAATGGTGAATAATTTTCATTGAGATTTTGTACATCTATTTATAGGATTACAATATGTAAGACTACAAGTATGAACATGTACTTACATAAGAATCATCTACCTACATAAGAGTTATCTAAGTACATAAGAATTATCTAATTACATAAGAGTTATCTAAGTACATAAGAATTATCTAACTACATAGAAAATGTAACTACATAGGAAAACATCTATCAATTAATGTGTATTGCTTGACTCTTGAATATGCTTAACATTCCCCCTCAAGATGGACGGTCGGAGACGGAGTCCAATCTTGGATGAAAGCTCGAGGAACCGCGGCCGATGTAGTGGTTTCTTCAGTGTGTCGGCCAATTGATCGGAGCCATTAATGTGCTGAATGCGAATGGACCCATGACGAACGTGTTCCTTGACAAAATGGAATGTGAGGGCAAGGTGCTTCATCTTTGAGTGAAATACCGGGTTGGCCGAGTAGTGAGTGGCCGAAAGATTGTCGCAATAGATCGTTGGGGGTTCTTTGTGAGAGAAACCAAGTTCAGTGAGGACGGAAACAAGCCAAAGGACCTCGCTGGTGGTGTCAGAAATGCCGCGGAATTCAGTCTCAGTGGAGGAGGTTGCGACAGTTCGTTGTTTTCGCGAGGACCAAGAAATTGGGTTAGAACCAAGGTAAATGAGGTATCCGGTGGTGGAGACATAGTCGGAAGGATCTCCTCCGAGGTCGTCATCACAGTAGGCATGGAGAGTTAGAGGGGTGTTGTGATTGATATGTATACCGAGGTGTAAGGTGACATTGAGGTAGCGAAGAAGACGTTTAAGAGCTATCCAATGACTCGAGGTGGGGTGAGTGAGAAATTGGGCAAGCTTGTTAACGGAGTAGGCGATGTCAGGTCTTGTGAGAGAGAGATATTGAAGACTACCGACTATAGCACGGTAGTCTTGAATATTCTCAATGGGTTGGGTCGGTTCTTTGACTAGTGGTGGGTGGGGAACCATAGGTGTAGATGAAGGGGTGCATTCATGCATATTGAATTTATTTAACAGATCGTACAAATATTTGGTTTGGTTGAGGTGGAGACCGTTTTTGGTGGGTGTAACTTCGATACCGAGACAAAAGGAGAGAGAGCCCAAATCTTTTAGTGAGAATTGTTGGGAAATATGATCAATGAAATTCCGAATGTGGGTTGGATTTGGACCTGTAACAACAATATCGTCGACATAGACTAAAACAAAGAGAGTAGTGACATTAGTTTTTAAAATGAAAAGAGAAGGGTCTGAGATGGAATTTATGAAACCATACGAAATTAAATAGTTTTTGAGCTCAGTGTACCAAGCACGAGGAGCTTGCTTAAGACCATAGATGGCCTTATCGAGTTTGCACACAAAGTCGGGTTTTTCTGGATCCACAAAACCAGGTGGTTGGGCCATGAATACGGAGTCGTTTAGACGGCCTTGTAAAAAAGCATTGTTGATGTCGATTTGGTGAAGGGGCCATCGATGGGAGGTGGCGATGGACAAAATAATGCGAATTGTGGCGGGTTTGATAACCGGACTGAAAGTTTCAGAGTAGTCAATACCTGGACGTTGATGAAAACCTTTTGCGACGAGTCTGGCTTTGTATTGTTTGAGAGTACCATCGGGATTGTATTTCACGCGATAAACCCATTTGCAACCAACAATATTTTGGGCTTGGTGACGAGGAACAAGAGACCAGGTTTGGTTTCGAATAAGGGCTTGATGCTCATCTACCATCGCAGCACGCCAGCGAGGGTCGATAAGGGCTTGTTTGGTGGTGGTGGGGGTTATGTGAGGCGAGGGCGAGTTGGCGAGTTTGGCGTATTTTGGGTTGGGTAGAATGATGTTATTGGATAGTTGAGTTCCGTGTCTATGGTTAGGTGGTGGAGGTGGTGGGTTAGGTACGGAAGAAGTGGCAGGAGGGGAGGTGGTGGCGGGTGAAGCATGGGTGTGGGCAGGCTGGCTGACAGAGGTATCAACTGAAGTGGACTGGTCGACTGAGTTGTCGACTAGTCTGGACTGGTCGACCAGCCTGTCGACTGGAGGAAGGTGGTCGACAGGTGGGATTTCAGTCGACGGGGCAATCGACGGGGAGGGGTTAGTGGCGGGAGAAGGTTTTTCGAAGAGGGGAAGGGTGAGAAGGCACCATTGATTAGGAGAGTGTAGCGGAGTAGAGGTGGATTGAGTAAGGGAGCGGAAGGGATAATCATGTTCAATGAATCGAACATGTCTCGATGTGTATATTCTTTTGGTGATGGGTTCATAGCACAAGTATGCACTTTGGGTAGCGGAGTAGCCTAAAAAGACGCATGGTTGGGATTTTGGTTCGAGTTTATGTCGGACATAGGGACGGAGCCAAGGATAGGTAAGACAACCAAAAGGGCGAAGTTTTAAATAGTTTGGATTTTGATTGAATAGGAGTGTGTAAGGTGTTTTATTGTGAAGAGTCGGGGTAGGAAGGCGATTTATCAAGTATACAGCTGTGGCAAAGGCATGAGACCAAAATTCTTGTGGCATTTGGGCGTGAGTTAGGAGAGAGAAACCTGTTTCGACGATGTGACGATGGCGGCGTTCGGCAAACCCATTGTGCTCGGGAGTGTGAGGTGGTGAGGTAAGATGGTTTATAACATGTTTAAGAAGAGAGGGGTTTAATTTGATATACTCTCCTCCGTTATCGGAGTAAAACTGTTTGATAGTTCTTTGAAAATAATTTTCAATAATCGCTTTGAACCGTTGAAAGGTTATGAAGGTGTCGGATTTGTTCTTAAGTGGATAAAACCAAATGTAGTGAGTAAAATGGTCGACAAAGATTAAATAGTATTTGTAAGAGTCATGTGAAAGAACCGGAGCGGTCCAAACGTCGGAGTAGATTAAATCAAGAGGGGCGGTGGACGTAAGAGTGGATGTTGAGAAGGGTTGTTTGTGACTTTTATTGATTAAACATGAGTTACAGTGCAAGAAATCAGAAATACGTAAATCAAAGTGCGAGTTTAAAAATTTTAAAATTGCATGTGAAGGGTGTCCCAAGCGTGCGTGCCACAATGCGCTTGAGGATAAGGTGGTGACGGTGTGAGCGTGGGGTCTTGGGTTGGGTGGTTGCCATTGATACAAGCCATCTTGAAATTGTCCTTGGAGAAGGACTTCACCCGTCGAAAATGCCTTAAAACAGAAGGAAAAAGGTGAGAAAATGGCAAAGGCATTGCTATCTTTACAAAATTGAGAGACGGAAATTAAATTGCGAGAAATTGAAGGAACAACAAGCACATTTGTAAATAAAAGAGAGTGATTAGAAGAATGAATAGTGAAGGAACCAATGTGAGTAATAGGCAAGGCGGAACCATCACCTATGACAAGGTCATCGGGTCCATCATAGGGGGTGTCAAGGGATAGGGTAGCAAGGTCTTTGGCAATGTGGTGAGAGGCTCCACTATCAATGAGGTAAGGGGCGGAAGAGGAGGAGGTCACAGTTGCAGTATGGGCGTGTGGGCGAGAATTCTTGGTGGGTGGTGGCGGAAAAATGACATTTGGGTAATCTTTTTTGAAATCTGGACACTCACTAATGACGTGGCCAATATTTCGACAATATTGGCAGCGGCCTTTGAATTGTTTTGGGCCATTTTGGTGGTGAGAGTAGTTGGATGGGTTTGGACGTTGTTGATTATTGGTGTTGTGATGGTGATGTTGACGGGGTTGAGATGGAGTATAAGAGCGGTAATTGGCGGCATGGACGGATGGTTGAAAGGTGGTTGTGATTTTCGGATTACGTTTGATGGTAAGTTCATGTTGGATAAGTTTTTCATGAAATAATTCGAATGATATGGGGTTGTCTCTAGCGCGAACGCTATCGATGACGGGTTTGTATAAGTCTTCGGGAAGACCAAGAATAATTTCAGCAACGAGGTCTTCGTTGTCAACAGGTTTACCAAGGTGGGCTAATTGGTTTGCACAGGCCTTGATGGAAAGCATGTAGTCGGAAATGGTGGAATCACCAAGGGTGATGTTGCGGAGTTTGTCCTTAAGTTGTAGGATATGACCCCGAGAAGGATTCGCATAGGTTTGAGCAAGGATTGTCCAAGCTTCATGAGAGGTATTAACATCAAGGATAATGGTGGAGACGGAGTCATGAAGTGTGCCGGCTAGGGCGCCAAGGATGAGGTTGTCTTGTTTATGCCAAGTGGCGTGGGCGGGGTTGGGAATGGGCTCAGGCTCGGGTTTGGTTTCGGTGGGAGCCGGAGTGATGGTGGATGGAGGTGGCGGGTTGGTGCCATAAAGAAAGGAGAATAGGCCATAGCCGGTTAGAAGGCGGGTGATTTGGTATTGCCATGAACGGTAGGTAGAGAGTGTGAGTTTGATACATGTTGGGAATGAGATGGATAGTAGAGGTCGGTTTGGTTCATCATTGTTGGGAATGAGGTTATTGGAGTTGGTTGCCATGGGTGTTGTCGTGAAAAAAAAAATACGTTGGTTAGCATCGAATGGCGCTCGATACCATGTAAGATATGTGAATATGTAAAATGGTGAATAATTTTCATTGAGATTTTGTACATCTATTTATAGGTTTACAATATGTAAGACTACAAGTATGAACATGTACTTACATAAGAATCATCTACCTACATAAGAGTTATCTAAGTACATAAGAATTGTCTAATTACATAAGAGTTATCTAAGTACATAAGAATTATCTAACTACATAGAAAATGTAACTACATAGGAAAACATCTATCAATTAATGTTTATTGCTTGACTCTTGAATATGCTTAACACACAGTACCATCACAGTCAAGGCTATTAATCAAGAGTTCGTTACATCCTTCAAAACCCTTTCCCCAGGATGAAAACTGCGGTTAAGAAATGAGTTAGTACATTGGTGCCATTTCCAAACATATTCTTCATTCAATCTCAACAATCGACCGTTCCAACAAGCTTGATATATACTCGAGCCATGTGATCCTTTGAGATTTGGGAATGTTATACTATTATGCTTTACTCCAAACACCTTAGCATCATATAATATCATTCATAAATTTGACCCCATAAACCCACTATAAAACAGGGGACTTACAACATTTTTGACAAGGTTCATGTCAACTTGAATACTTGGACATAGACGGTACAAATTCTGACCGTAGATTCCGTGGCAATGTTGAGACATTTGATTGAAAGGATAGGAGCCTTAAATAGAGTACATTGTAGTGAGGAGAAATGCTCCCGACTCGAACCTATGATAACCAAAAACGAACCCTAAACAAACTCTAAACAACCCTCAAACCACGACACAAAACAGAGCATGACCTGCTCTAGGTGACAGCAGCCCCTTTCGACCCATTTTTCTCCTTGATCCGAGAGCTGTTCACAACAAACGATACCGGTTTTTATAACTAATCTTTGTCCTCTTTCCAAAACATCTTTTAAATCGATTTTTCACTGAGAAACGAAGAATCTACAAGCATTTAAAAATCGTTGCGCATTACTCGGGAAAAACGGGTTTTGCATTTATTGTTTTCGTCGACGAAGGCCCCTTGTGACACATTCTACTCTCGATTACGACACAAGACTTTGTCAACAATAATCATCTTTTTATCATCGTTTTTCATTCATTTATCGTTAATTCGTTATATTATGCAAGTAACTCGTCATGTAATTATTATTATCGTCGTCTAACTCAAGTAAATGGAACTAGCCTTAAAGTCGATGTAGTTTAACTTGTATATTGCATTCGTATTGTGTCGTAGTTTTTTTTGTATTAGAGTCATGTATATTTACTGTCTTAATTTAATTCAAAATAACGAATAAATTCCAACATAAAATAATTATGCAATGATATTAAATGATCAAGGGAGAAGAAAGTATGATTCAAATTAAGGCGAAATGAAATTCTCCTTTTATTATCACATTTTGAATAACCTTGTGATAATTAGCATTTAACTTAGTTTATTAACCAATTAGGATTTTAATTAGTTTAACTCATTATGTGATTTAAGTAGTCGTAGTCATGCGTTCTATCTCATTTGGTGGGTCTTTACCTATTTGTATATTCTTAGTTTTAATTTTGTAAAAATTAGTTTATTCTGTATTTTCATAGTTTAGAATTTGTAGTAATTTATTTACATTGTTTATCTATTTATTTTAAGCATTAGAATTAGATTTTTTAAATTAAAAACAACAAATAACCAAACCCATGCAGTGCACGTGTCTAATCTTGTCAGGCTCAATGTCTAATCCGTGCAGTGCACGGGTCTGTACAACTTTGTTTTGTTTTCTTTTTCTTTCTCCTTTTGATATTGTTTACTAATCCTATTTGAATAAATATGGATTGGTAAATAATTTAAATAGATTCAGTCCAACTTAAGAAATAAGTTGTACTTGTTTTATTTTAGTCGATTTGATTTTAATTATGAAATAGTTAAATTTGAATTGCATGTTAATTTAGTCTTGTAAACTAACCACTAATGCTTGCTAATTGATCTTATGTTAAGACTAAGAATTTCTCTTATCCTTCTTTCTTTCTTCGTTTATACTAGTTAGTTTAAATGAACATTCGCAAGCTAAAATAACTTTGACAATTTTCAAGGCATTAAAACGGCATAGAATGAAATTCACATGTTATGGTTTAAATTGCATGGTTGCATTCGCATGTGACACGTCACCAAATAGCCATTCTTTTGCTTAGTAGAGACCATTATTGTAACGGGCGGGCTTGAGTGTTCTTTTATGAAATTAATTAAAATTCCTAACACGTAGTCTCACACGAACTCATTTTCTCTAAAAAGTTCCGATCTAAGCTCAAAAGTGGCTCCTTCCGCCAAAGCCGGAAAAGTGATACAAAGAGGGACTTTAAAGAGATCCGGAGCGGTAAGCTCCTCGATGGTGGGAGCTCGTGGTCTATCCCCCATGATAATGTTTAGAGGGATAAGTGGTTCTTCAAGTATAAAAACGGTATTGTTGGTGGAAATAGATGAAATGTTCTTTTCTTCCAAATTGTCTTCTAAAGGTTGATTCACCTCTTGAATAATTGGAGGGTCTCTCCTAATACCACCTCCTAACCAAGCGAGAGTTCTTTGTATCTCCGAATTTAGAGGATGCAATGGCTCATTAGAACTCCGAATATCCACCATAAACTAACTACACAATAACAAATGGTCAAATAGTTCAAGCAACAACACTACAACAATGCTAAAAGAAACTATAGTAAGAATAATGCTAGAACTAAGAGAATAAATGAAAAATAAATAGGATAACTATTCTAAAAACATAGATAAAAACACTAGCAAAACCGTTATTATCCTCCCCAACAACGCCGCCAAAATTTGACGGGTTCTCAATGTGCGACATGGCACGTAGGACCGCCCCCCGCTGAACATGCATGCAAGTCCATGCACCACCTCTGTTAGAGACATTAAGATTTTATGCTGTTAAGAGGATTCGAACCCATGACCTCCAATTTCATTACTGACATTTTAACCTTGAATCACATGAAGATTAATGGTTGTTTGGGTAATGAATATCTAGTTAAGGTAAAAGTCATCGTTAAGTATGCGAATTTCAAGGTACTTTTTAATAATAATTATAATAATATAAGTAGATTATAATAATAATTCAAAAGTATATTTCACATTGAGATTTGTTTTATATGAAATTGCTACTCAATTTCTGTTGTCTCCATATTAACTACGTACTTATTTACTAATTTTCTTTGGTCTCCTAGACAGAGATTAAATAGATTGTTTTGCAATATTGTGTCGACGTATATAAAGAGACAATTCTAGCTACTGACAAAATTACGTATCCAAAAACTTAAATTAGATACAAAATTTGCTACCAACCTTATTTAGTCTCTACAATAGAGACGTAATTAGCTACCATTCTAGTTTGGTCTCCTATATAGAGACTAAATATATTATTTGTCTCAACATTAGTCGCTAAGTTATATATTTCGGAATTACTTTTTCACATACGAAGTTTACTCTTTTACATACACTTTTTCATTAATTTTCCACATCCTGCCATTTTTCTAAACTAAACAAATTTTAGTCTATAGGTTCCGATTTTCCCTAAAATTGAATCAAAATGTTAAAAATTAAACAATGCATTGAAATGCTCAAACTAGTGAATTAAGTTATGTTGTTGGACAATTATTAATATATTTTGTTAAAACTATTAGGGTTTATTAATTGTTAGTTAATGAAACTAATTGGTCACTTTTTTTTATCACTGTTATCCATCAACGGATGGTGGTTCAGGTGGTGGACCACTGGGCCGTGGTTAAATGGGCGGTGCGCGGTGGTTAGGGACTGGTGCGTGATCAAGGTGGTGGTCGGTGGTGGTGGAAGCAGAGGAGAATACGGATTAAGGGCAATGCAAAGGGGTTAGTCGCGTGTCTCTTTGGATGTGGAGGTCGGCGAAGGTAGCGGTATGATGGTCTGGTGTTGGTGGTCAGGTGGTGGTGGTGGGTGGCTGGGATGTTGTCTTTTTTTATTTTCTTTTTTTAATCAAATATATTTGGGTTGTAATTGTCATTATGTAAACAATAATTAGGTTGTGCCGACGAGAACTAGCTTGGTCGGTGTTGGTGAACGGAGTAGACAGTGGGACGGCGTTAGTGATTTGGTGGTGATGTTGGTGGTGATGGTAGATGAAGGAAGGGAGGAAAAAATCAATTGGGTGAAAAGATGAAACAAAAAATGACAAGGGTAATATTGTAAAAGTCGTATGTGAAAGAGTAAAATCCATATGTGAAAAAGCACGTCCCATATATTTAATAACTGAGTTTTGGTCAGTTGCTAAATCAGTAGCTAAAGTATCATTCTCTTGTAGTGTTTATAACCTTGCTAAGTACCGAGAAACATCTAATAAGTAAAGCGGTGAGTAAGGGTCGAACCCAAAGGAAGGTGGAATGCTAATGGTCTAAAATGGGTGTAATTAGATGCTAATGAAACAACAATAAAGCAATAAGAGGGGGGGGGGGGGATTGAATCAAATGTGACTATCAAACAAGAGTGAGCAACAAATAAGTAAAGCAAATCTGAAAATTGGTAGAAAGTTTATGAAGTTGAGAAAGACTTAACCCAATCTAACCGATGGTCCTCTAATTGATCGATCCTTGACACAATCAATCCTTTGGTTCAAACAATTGGAATGAATTGAAGTTGAATGAATTCTAACTCTAAGGAGGTATGGAGTTAGATCACTCCATAACTTTTGGTTGGGGTTGTTGGAATGGAATGGAATGGAATGGATTAGAGTCATTCTAGTGTTTGGTTGTGGTGTTTTGGAATGGAGTTAGAATCATGATGGATTCTAATTCCACCCCAACCCCTTGGAATCCCATACCCACCTTCCCCCTCTAGTTTCTAAATCCATTCCACCCCATATAATTCAAGAGTGAACCAAACAATAATTAGTAGGAATGAGGTTCTAAATCCAATCCACCATGGTATCTCAATCCATTCCAATCCATTCCGACCTTGTGAACCAAACGCCCCCTTAATGTTTGTTTGGTTTGATGCTTGGAATAGATTAGAAATGTCATTCATGTTGTTTGGTTCACATATAAAATGGACTTCAAATAATTTTTTTTCTTCAGCATAGATAACAACTACAATATTATTTATAATTAAAATTAACTAATATAAGAAATAACAACAACAAAAATCCTATTAGATTCTATAAACATCCATTGAACATGTTCATATAATCAATAACGACAATATATTCAAAAACCTAAAAAAAATCCACATAAAATGTTATTAAAAATACGGTAGTTTAAACATGTATATTAAACGCATGTAATTAAACTATAAGACAAATGAAAAAAACGAATGATGATAATATAACCATGAATTATAACACCAACTCTCATTTGCGACGGGAATATCCGTCGCAAGCTTGCGACGGGTCAAGTATTACCCATTTGGGTAGGAAAAGACAAGTCATTTGAGAGTCTCAATGCTTTGTCTTATCTACCCAATTGGGTGAACTTGACCCATTAAATCTTGCGACAAGATATATCGTCGTAAGGGAGATTTACTGGAATTATAATTACATATATATGATTAAATATAAAGGGAAAAATTGTGATGATATTACATTATTATTATTACCCAAAACATTGTCAAAAGAAAACAATTTCAATCGAAGTAACTTATGTGTATTTATGTATAAAATTACATAAAGAACAAATTAGGGCTAATAACCATATTTTTTAATAAGAGCATATTACTAAAATAACGAAAAAAAATCTTTAAAAATCAAATAGCACTACCGGTGCAGTGGTACACAAGATTTTATTAAAAAAAAGACATATGTGAGGATGAAGAATATTTGAATAACAAGTACAATTTTTTATTTTCTTTATTCTATAATTATAGGGGTTGAATGTGTGGGAATGGAGTTAGAATCATGGGGTGAGGCTATGGTATGCGATTCTAAGGGGTTGGAATGGATTTAGAAGCCCTTAAGATTCAAACTCCATTCCAAAAAGGGCCAACCAAACACTTGAATGAATGGAATCCATTCCAATCCATTCCAAATGCCCCAACCAAACACCCCCTAAATACCCAAATTACTCTATTGTGCAGAGAATCTCCTAAACCTCCTTAATAAAAGTCGATAACAAGGAAATCACACTTAACTATTGATCCAACTAGGTCTAATGTAGAGTAATCAAGGTCTAATGTAGAGTAATGGGCCTCGAAATGACTGCTAATGACGAAATGTCCAAAAACAGAGCCGCGGTAAAGCGCACCGTGCGCCCAGTCCATGTGCACCGTGCGCATTAGTTCTGCCTCAGCTTTGGAGTTGCGTGCGCACCGTGTGCAAAAGGTCTGCTCCTTTCTTCAAAAACGCCTAATGCAAGCACGTCTTCACTCCCGAGCTGATCTCCGCTCCTCAATGCGTAACTCTTGATCAACGTTGATTCCCAAGCCATGCCACCACCCTCGATCTCGGCACAAAACTTAAAGTTTATGTCGATGTTTGGAAAACGGGCATTGTGACAATTAGTATGGAAAACCCCATCCAAACATCGCCTTATTGTACTTAATACCTTGAAGTTGAGGGTTCAATTCTTACCCGTGACATAGTACGCTCCCTTGAATAAAAAAACTATTACAGACTCATGGCTGTCTTCTTCAGAGATTTTGCACGACAGTATCAGATGTGTAATGATACATTTGCTTTATATAATCTACCAAAATTTTAAGATTTACAGTTACTGCAATTCTGCAATCTAAACCAGTACCTAATATTCATGCTATCGTTATTCCTACCTTTATATAATCTACTATCAATAAATTCAGGACCTCTGTGACTGTCCCTGATATTTTACAGAAGAAACAAATGATCTCCATCTCTAACGACCTCGATATCATCTACCTCTGCATTGTCAGAACTGATAATTTTTGTGAAGAAGCATCCCTCGAACTTCTTTCCTGTATTGCATTACGTATTTGGATGTCAAAGAAGCCCTAATTAGTTATTTGCATTTCTGTTTACGGAATATAGCAAAATGACTCACTAAACTGTTTCGCATTCTAAAATAGTTGTTGGTTGATAAATTTTTTGACAGCTTTAATTACGAGCCACCTGGAAGTAGCCTAGCCTCTTTGTTTTCAGCATGAGGGTAATCCTGTTACTAGTGTACTGATATTGTGATTTAATGTAACGACCTGATATTCTGATATAAGTTTAACAAGTGTACTGTGTTTCAATTTTATAAATTTCTCTTTTTTAGATTAATCGTTAAAAAGGAGCTTACGTGCTATGCTGAGCAGGTCATCAATGGAGTCGGGGAGAACAATGAGTTTGCCAAACTGCTTCTTGGCATGTTCACCGGGCAAGTGATCATGAATAATCACTCGACTCTTATTTCTTGTAGGTGAGACTCGTCTTTCAAGCTGATTGTCAGATTGGCTTACTGTACGACTCTTGTTAGCTATTGCTTCGCTGTAATTGCATTGGCGGTGCTTATCCATCTTTTCACTACCATTTTTCATCGGTGATATGTGAACCTCGTTGATATTATCTTGAAGATCTTTAACATTATAGCATCTTTTATGTTCATAAATGTTTGTGTTTCCTTGTTTCAAAGATGGATCAAGATCATCTGCTCTCCATTTGACAGGTGCATCTGCATCTACCAGAATATTAACCTCACGTAAGTCCTCATCTTGATCGGGTCGACCAACCCTTCGTTGGTGCGTTTGAATCATGGGGTTATAGTCGATGTCACTGGAGTGATTCTCCTCAGAATTTTGGGGCACAGTAAACCCTTGGCTATCCAGGGCTTTCAGTTTCTGCAGAAAGATCAAACTGCAGGTTAGTTCTGCACTGCCAAACACTATACACGGCCTGTTATCTTCATATCTTGTACGAGTTGATTTCACACGTAAATAGACTCAAATACATAGTATTGCTCATTTCATTATATGGTTCTTAATGGGTTTGTCCAATAGCGAGGCCGTCTCATATGAGGATTTCCCATCCATCGTTTAGGCATATATGTTATGTATTCTGGTTTTCAAAAACGAAAAATTATGGCAAGACTGTCCTAGAGCAAATTAAGGTAAAACATGGTGAGCAATCTTCGAAGTCCAAAAACTGCCTCAAAACCTCAAGAGCTCACCATACTGTACAGTATACTAAGACGGTCTTACCCACAAAAAATTCTTAACGAAGACAATACCAGGAATAGGTTGCTCATTATGATCTGCCCATCTGTCTTGTTTGCTTGAATAAGGTTCAGAAGTGAAGTTCTTTTTATCCTTAAGATTTGAGACAGTTCAGTTGTTCTTACAGTGAGTGGCTGTGGCCTATCACAGAGTACCCCTACCTCCCCAAAGGTATCTCCTGTTAGAACCTTGAGAACAACCTGCACGTACCTGATGTTAGAAGGCACAAACTATATTTTACAAATACCGGACTAGAGTCGTTACCATCAGATCATTATGGTTGGGTATAGTATGCATTTTGAGTCAGATCCATTAGAGTAATATCTGCGTTACTATCAGGTCATTTTGGGTACAAGTCATTTCAGGTGCGGTCTTTTCTAGACGGTTTGTTGCTGGTAGGTCATTGGGGTAACCGAATCTGAGTCAGGGCAGCTTCATTAAGGTTTCCGTCACTTGATTTGTAGATAAACATGAATTTAAGTAAGTTTGCATCTGGTCCTTTTTGAATTAGCTAGGTAGTTTTGAGTCGGCCATTCAAGACCGGATCAATATGAGGTCCAGCAAATTCCAAACTAAATACAGGACGGATCGTATCAGTTCAGAGCTTTTCCGGTTCGGGTCTTGTCTTTAATCATCTTGGTAGGTTCAAATTTTCCAAGTCTATTATAGTTGCATATGATAAATGAACCATCTCAACCAAAACCTTATGGTGATGGTTGAGGCTCATATATTATAGTTATATTCTATTATGCCCCCTCACTCGAATGCCCATTGGGCTTGAAGAGTGGTTAGTGCACAGGCCCCCCATACCATGTGCTGAGCTCTGATACCATGATAAATGAACCATCTCAATCAAAACCTTAAGGTGATGGTTGAGGCCCATATATTATAGTTATATTCTATTAGCATATACTACTGGTTTGCTCTATGATTGTTATGCAGAAATCGGATGGTTTCATACCTGTTCGTGTCCTGCATGCACTACCATGTCCTTCAAGCACGAACCAGTTTAATCAGTAATTTTGCATTTGCAGGCTAGTGAAAATTGCAGTAAAGATTATGTCAAAAAAAAAATATACCGCTGCTCCGGACACGAGGATGTAAATATCTTTTGGAGCCTCATTTTGCAGAACTACATCTTCTCTTGGGGGAAAATATTCTGCCTCCATCTCAGAAACCTGTGTAGTTGAAAACTTGATGTAAGCAAGCAGAGATTTGTCCAGGACAACTGACCTTATGAAAGCAATGTCACAGTTTTGAAACTCATCCATCATCCTAGAGAAGCTCAGGAAGTAATTTGGGTACGACGGCTATTTTCTTTCATGTTTTTGTTGTAAAATAAAGTTTAGTAACAACAGAAGGGCATATTGAAGGATGGTTGAGGATGTAAGCGGAACATTTGAGCTGGGTCTCTTAACTGTGAAAATCATTGTGTGGTGGCACTTAAAACTTGCGTTGGAAAGCCGTCAGCATCAAACTGGCCGTAGAGCACCCTTTCCCTAAATAAGGAGATGCTTGCGAATGCAAGGGGAACATGCATTTAGTGTCTGCTGTAAGAAACTTGCTCCAAAGCCATACTGTATGACTGTCTTCACCAAGAGTTTGGAAATAAAAATGCGAGACTTAAAAGGCTAGAAAGTGGGCTACCATTTGAAAGAGAAAGTTGTGAGAAACTCCATTGAAGAGTAAGACTTTTTGGACAGTTGGGAGGAAAAGATATTGTGCAATGTTAGATCTAATAGCTCTTGGCAATTCATTCAGGGTTTCTTGTTGTTTCATCCCTTCGGTTTTGAATTTGAGACATATATGCGACAACATTTGATCCTGTATTCTTGGTGGGAGCTGATTTCTTGCAGCGAATTCAGTACAAGCCCTGACAGTATCTCTCTGCAAAACATCTCGAACATAAGCTTTAGAGTTGTTTTCTGTAAAATATACCATAGAGTCGGAAGGTGACTTACGAAGGTCCTGGTGCGGCTAGTCCAGTGAACAACAAGGTTAGTCATGTTGCCAATGAGGTAAGAAGTGAGGCCTAAGTTGAATAACATGTAAACAATGTCAAATAACATCTCTATGGTGTTTTGAGCATGCAAGTCGCCATAGCCAGTGGTTGTTAGAGTCACAATTGACCAATACATCGATGCAATATATCTCTTCCATACACTCTGTTGTTTGAAGTTTGGGTATTCTGCACCGATCCAAGTTTTCCTTGGATTCGGGTACTTGTCCGCTATTAGATAGTAGAAGCATCCCGCACAGTGAACTGCAAACAGAGTCACCTGCAAATAAAGTAAAGTGAATCAGTACAGCGCGCGCGCATCTACACTTGATGTAAAAGAAATGAAGTTTATGATGGCTTACCGAGATAAGTTTGGTGCACCTGGTCCAAAAGTAGTCAAATCGAATATCTTTCTCAAGCCTGAAAAAACAAGTAAGTTACGGATGTTTTGTTAATTATTAAGAATGTAGACCTAAAGTGGTAAGAGTAATAAGTAATAAGTAACCTGGCAAAGAGGGCGCTGACTCGGCGTAGTCGCCATAACCTGAGCATGTTAAGAGCTTTAAAACCAAGTCCACCGTTGTGCTTTGTAAACACAAGGCTGAAAGACTGAAGTGGTGCTGTTGAACAGACATCAAAGATAAACCAACTTGACAGGTACCTGTTTCATCATATCACCCTCTTAATTCCTGTCATTTTGAATCCTTACATCATGCTATTAAAACTAATAAGATCGATGTTTAGAAATTTGCAAAAGAGAAGCGTTGTACGTATGTACTAACCTGACGGCGATTTTCTTATGATCATCAGTAAGGAGGTAAGTTCGATTATCAACATATGCAACAAAGAAGGTTAGAACAATATCAACCGCGAAAAATCCATTGACTACAAGATCGACGATGAAGAGGGCATCTAGTTTATACGACAAAAACGCAAACTCAAATGGGCATATCCATGCTGAGTACACTACCAAGATCACCAACAACATCTCCCATGCCCTGATATACAAACACAAAAACATCCCAAATTGTTATGGAATAGAGTATTGTGGCCAGTAACACAAGCCATATACGGAGTATATATATATAGCTTAGGCAAATATATAGTATATGTATTGAGAAAAGAAAACGTCGAAACATAGTCTGATAGTTTATTTACGCAAACTCAACGTTGTATTAACTCGAACCCATTAACATACTGAAAGAGAGAATCAAACTTCGTAGCTACACAGGCCATTTTGTATGTATTCTGTTATCAGAAAAGCAAAAAGAAGAATACAAATGATGTTTGACTCCATCCAAAATGGACAAAACAACCTTATACATATACAGCATATACTATATATATATATATATATATATATATATATATATATATATATATATATATATATATCATATAATGCAGTTTTGTTGGTTAAATAATGAGACCTGTAATGAGGGTTGAAAGGGGAAATAATATATTTTCTTAGGTTGGTTGCCTGGTTGATTCGAGCTCCAAGAGAAGGTAAGATGTCACTCGAGAAAACACTTCCATAACTGTTTCCTTCAAATCTCAACTCATCTGTATAAAAACGTCTAAAGAATGTTTTTGTGCAAGATACTGACATTATTATTTATATTTATACCAAAAATGATATACTGTATCAAATAAGGTCTCTATTTTTATAGACTTTACTTTTCTTGGCCTTGTAACTTGTAACCTGTGTTTTTCAAGGTTATAAATAATGAGTTTAAGAATCTCCTTTTTTTTCTTGTAGTTTCCTGTTGTTTCTAACCCAAAAAACAGTAAAATATAAAGGAAAAAGGGGTTCGAAAATGTGTTGTACACTTATACCGCTTATATATATATATATATATATATATATATATATATATATATATATATAGAAAGGATCAAGTGAGTCCACCCCAAAACTTTGAGTCCATGAGTCCTCTTAATGACCTTTGGATCTTGGTAATGGATGGTTGAGATTAAAACACAAAAAATGTCATTAAGAAGGTGTTTAACCCACTCTCTCACTACAACACTAATTAAACCACTAATAACTCACCCTCTCCCACCCAATTCTCACACAATTCATTCATTCAAAACTCCCTCCTCCTTCTCTCTAAAACTCCCTCCTCCTTCTCTCTAAAACTCCTTCTTTCACTTTCTCTCTTTCTCTTATCCACCGGCAACTCCACCGCCGGCCACGCCCACCGCCGGCCATGCCCACCGTCGGCCACGCCCACCGCCGGCCATGCCCACCGCCGGCCACCCGAAAAACAACAATTTTTTTTTGAAAAAGAAAAAAAAACTAGATCTACCACTAGAAAATACTAGATCTACAAATAAAACCACCACCCACCACCCCACCCACTCACCACCGACGACACCACGACCCACTACCCCCTACCACCACGACTCACAACACCCACCACCACACCACCGGCTCTACACCACGGCCTTCTTCTCCTCTTGCCGCCTCCTCACCGCACCACACCGCCTCCTCACGGCCTTCCTCGCACCACAACACCTCCTCACCGCACCATCACGGCCTTCCTCGCACCACACCGCCTCCTTCTCCGTCGTCGTCGTCCTCTCTCCTTCACTCCTCTCTGCCACGCCGCCGCCTTCGCCTCCACCAATTCAGATCCGCAAAAAAAAAAACAGAGAAACGAATTGTGGTGGGTGTTGGTGGTGGTTAGTGGGAGAGGAGAGGAGAAAAGAGGTGGTCGCGGGAGTTGAGGGTGGGGCTGGTAGCGTCGGGGTGAGGGTGGGGTCAAGGTGGTGGTGGTTGTTCTTGGGTTGTTTAAGTTTCTTATTTTTTATTTCTTTTTCTTTTTTTTGTTGTTTATATTTTCAGATTTGTTTTTTTTTTTATATGATAAAGGGTACTTTAATAACTTCTATTAAAGTAACACAAATATTCTGTTAAAGTTACACACCTTATATATTAAAGTTACATATGTAGTCTATTAAAGTCACACAACTTATTTATAAAAGTATCACATTTTTTACTAAAGCTACACATTTTTTTTTTATGTTTTTGTTTTTTTTTCCAAATTTGTTATGTTTTTATTTCTTTATTTTAGGTGTCATTTTTTTTATGGTGTTTTTATTTCCAGATCTAAAGTTTATACTGAAGTAACACTTATAATAATTGAAGTTACACATGGAAGGATTGAAGTAACAAATTAAAGACTGAAGTTACACTTTTAAGGCTTGAATTTACACTTTTAAGGCTTGAAGTTTCACTTTTAAGGCTTGAAGTTTCACTTTTAAGGCTTGAAGTTTCACTTTTAAGGCTTGAAGTTTCACTTTTAAGGCTTGAAGTTACACTTTTAAGGCTTGGAGTTACACTTTTAAGGCTTAAAGTTACACTTTTAAATAATAAAGTTACACTGAAGTTTTTATGTTTTTATTTTTTAGATCTCATTATTATTTTTCTGTTTTTCTTTGTATTTTTTAGATCTGAAAATGTGGGTCAAACTTTAATGACGTCTATTAAAATATCACATATTATTTATTAAAGTCACACATATTGTATATTAAAGTAACACAAATTCTCTATTAAAGTCACACATATTATATATTAAAGTAACATAAATTCTCTATTAAAGTTACACCTATTGTATATTAAAGTAACACAAATTCTCTATTAAAGTTACATGTCTTATTTATTAAAGTCACATATATAAAGTAACACATATTATTTATTAAAGTAACACAAAATGACCTTAAAGTTACACTTGATATTATTAAAGTAACACACATTATTTTGTGGTTAGTGGTGTTGTTTCACTGAATTTTCACATATAATGACTGAAGTTACACTTTTAGTTACTGAAATTACCCATATAATGACTGAAGTTATACAGTTTTTTTTGTTGAAGTTACACATTTTTTAATATGTTTTATGTTTTTTTTTTAATTTGTTATGTTTTTATTTATTTATTTTAGATTTCGTTTTTTTATTTTTTTATGGTGTTTTTATTTCTAGATCTAAAGTTACACTAGACTAAAGTTATATAATTGAAGTTACATAGGTTTGGACTGAAGTTACATAGGTTTGGACTGAAGTTACATAGATTTGGACTGAAGTGACACAAATAAGGGCTGAAGTTACACTCGTAATGACTGAAGTTACACTCATAAAAAGGCTAAAATCACATAAACTTGTCTTGAAGTTTCATAAATTCAAATTTATGTAGTCAAAATCAAATTTTGATTTGAAGTTACAAAAATAATGGTTGAAGTGACACTCGTAATGACTGAAGTTACACTCCTAAAAAGGCTAAAATCATATAAACTTGTCTTGAAGTTTCATAAATTCAAATTTATATAGTCGAAATCACATTTTAGTTTGAAATTTCATAAATAACGGTTGGAGTTACACTCATAATGACTGAAGTTACACTCATAAAAAGTCTAAAATCACATAAACTTATCTTGCAGTTTCATAAATTTAAATTCATATAGTCGTAATCACATTTTAGCTTGAAGTCACACGAATAATGGTTGAAGTAACACTCGTATTGACTGAAGTTTCACTCATAAAAAGGCTAAAATCACATAAACTTGTCTTGAAGTTTCATAAATTCAAATTTATGTAGTCGAAATCACATTTTAGTTTGAAGTTACATAAATAATGGTTGGAGTGACAATCGTAATGACTGAAGTTACACTCATAAAAAGTCTAAAATCACATAAACTTGTCTTGAAGTTTCATATATTCAAATTTATATAGTCGAAATCACATTTTAGTTTGAAGTTTCACAAATATGGGCTGAAGTTACACTCACAAATCTCAGAAATTCAAAAGTGCTCAAAAAGTGATTAACTAAAGGCTAGAGAGAGAAAGTTAATTAATTAGTGCATAGGTAAATGATTAGTGTTAAGTGTGCTTTTGTCTCTACAATCTCATCCATTCATCTCCCTCATCCAATGGCCAAGATGAGGACTCATGAACTCACAAAAATTGGTGGACTCATAAGAACCTATCTCTATATATATATATATATATATATATATATATATATATATATGTGACCTCTCTTTTAATTCCTACTAGGCTAAAACAACTTCAGTTACTAAGGAGGTTATAACACCTTTTTGTTAAGCTAATGCAAAATGTGATGTTATAGACTCGCGAGTAGCGATCCCGCTTGCAAGATGTGGAAATTTACTCGAGTATCTACTATATATTTTCATACAATTCTGAAATCGATTTTAGTTATTTAACATAGTGTTATAACTTATAAGACGGTCTTTTGAAAACTGATAATATGTTTGAGGACGAGTTTAGGTTCGTTGTAGTTTGAATGGGAAAATATTGATGGGATAAAAAGATATTTAAATGAGAATTTTCTTCTTTAATTTGTGCCTTAGAAATGTGAAGGAAGAAGCAGAGAAACGCAAATGGACCAGGATACGATGAATGATCCCAAACATGTGGGGGGGGGGGGGGGAAAGAGTAAGAGACGATGTGATATTAATACTGCAGATCTTAGTTTTGTATTGCAACTTTAAGATGTTGTGCCCCATTTTTAATTGCCATTATGAATATATATAGCTCCACAAGTATGCTTAATGTGATGAAATGTTTTTTGAATTAATTAACTAATTACTTAACTGGGATTTATGAGCTACCATATTAATTTGAACTATCGAAACAAGGGATGACTAGAATAGATTCGTCATTTTTTGTCAACAGGGATTTATGAACTACGGAGTAGTATATTAATTTGAACGATCGAAACAAGGGATGACTAGAATAGATCCGGCATTTTGCTTGGCAGATAAGTAGATAAAATACCGTGTCCTCAAATTTCAAATGTTGAACGATTTTGCTTCGATTTTTGTGGGTAGATAATCCGTAGATAATGGGTGATTTGTTAGAAAAAGCTAAACAGATCGTAGCCGCAAATCATAGGAAAAAGAGAGCGTGGGAGATTGACGTTAATTTCACAACGTGATTGCATTTAAGTGCATCTACTTCAGCTCTCAGCAGATGGAAGAGGGAAGCTACAACTCTACAAGTAGTGTGAAGGACCAAAACCCTCAACCCTCAACCCCCTGTGATAAAAACAAAAAAGAAGGGGGTTGTAATGGACAACACAAATTCACATTAAAGATGGGATATATCCGTTTTCAATGAAAATGGGTCGGATTACCTCTCACAAGAAAGCAAGTAGGAGTGCAAGTAGGGATCCATTTAGTTTATCACTTACTCTCTCACTTGCCTCCTTGGGATCCGACCCGTCTATATTAAAGACAATATACATGTCTTCAATAAGACCAGCTGGATTGACAATAGGGACCAGATTGCCAAGGTGGATTCCTGCATGATCACATGCCACATGGACCAATATACATTCTGCGTTTATGAGTACTGGTAGTTGTGTTGAATCATAAGCAGCACATAGGGCCAACCAATAGCGCATCTTGGACCGAAAATTTTGAGCAACTTCACGCATGGTCCATACTAAAATAACACAAATTAGTCTTATATTAATTGAACTTGCTTTTTCATATACGAATTTTACTATTTACATACGACTTTTACAATATTACCCTTATCATTTTTTCATTCACTCCCTCAATTAATTTTTTCCTCCCTTCGCTCACCCCACCGCCGACTGACCCACTGACAACCTACCCCACGCCGACAGACGCACCGACGAAAATTAATTACTATAGTCAATATTTAAAAAAAAGCATATAAGTAAGTATTTTAAAAAACAAAACAAACTAATTAAAAAAAAAAATGACTCAGACCCCCCCTCCCCCTTCCTTTTCCTAACCACAACCACCACCACCACTAGGCAACCACCGCCACCACCAGCCCCGGCCGTTCGCCCTACCCCTCCCCCTCCCCCTGATCCGGCCGTTCAGCCTCCCCCTCCCCCTGCAACGGCCTTTTCTCTCTCCCCCTCCCCCATGAACCCTAACCACCACCTACTATCCTAAATAAATGTTCAAAAAAATTATTCATAATTACAATAAAATAAAATTACTTCATTCAATGGAGAATTATAATCTATTGTTCAACTAGTAGATTGTATTAAATTTGATTTAAGATTAGATGTTTATAGGAGAATCAATTTGATTAAGTTTAGAAAAAAAATTGATTTTTATTAAATTTAGATAAAAAAAGAGAGATTGTGTGTAACACCCGCAAATGTACCCTATTTTTATAGTAAAAATATTTTACGGATACTTTTCAGCGAAATTTAGTTTTAGTCGTGAATTAAATTTTCCGTGTCTAATTTAAAATTTTCGAGTTCGTATTTGGACTTTACGCGAGATTCCGAGTAAGTTACGTCTTAAGACATTTTTGGGCTTTTCCCATATGTTTTCCACTTACTCCTTATACTCCCTCATAACCCTAAGCTCACCCTCATTCAATCTCCTTCTTCTTCCTCACCAAGTAACTTCAAAACCCTAACCTCCATATTTGCTCAAGTTTTAATATCGTCACAACTCCTTCATTACTCGCTCAAATTCACTCAAGTTCGTCTTATTCTTTCCCTCTCATCGTCCTCTATCCGTATTGTTAATAAAATTACCGTCTTTCTCGCTTTCCAATTTATCCGTCTTTCTCAAAGGTGAATTATATTCATCTTTTATTATCAAATTGTAGGTGGTGACCTCCAAGACCCCAACAAAGACTACTTCTTGATAGAAGAGGACATCGACGCGGATTGAAGACGCAAAAAGGTAACGGTGAAGGGTTACTCGATATCATTTACGTGTTTTATGTGTTTTCTATGTTAGTAATCGTATTTAGAATAGGATTGGTAATCATAGGAATTGTATTGTTTGTGATGGTTGTTGTTAATTGATATTGAAAATGGATGAATTGTGATGATAGATGATGTTATTGTATAATGATCCTTAGTGAAAAATGGTGATTTTCGTGTATAATGGACCCCAGCCGGCCGACCGGCAGCCGGTCAGCTGACCGGCTGGGGAGCGGCTGTATATTAAATGTGTTACGTAAAAATTTTTTGGTATATAATTGGTCTCAACCGGCCGACGGACCGGCTGAGACACACCTCACTTTGCCCTTATTTTTCTCGTATGTCTTTGGTCCAAGCCGGGCAGCCGGCAGCCGGTCCCTTTCACCGACTGGGACACTCTGTATTTTCACTTGTTTTCTCTTGTTACTATGGGTGCCAGCCGGGTAGCCGGCAGCAGGTCCACCTGACCGGCTGGCACATGTTGTGACAACCCTCGCGAATGCGGAAATAAAACATACAAGCATGTGAATTATAAAGCGGAAATATGAAGGTTTTTAAAACTTTTATACATGCAAGATAGAAATACGAGGAATGTCAGTAATTACAAACCAAATATAAAATACTACAAGAGACGTAGTCTCTCAAAATGTTAACCAACAACAAAGTCATTAGCAACTAGCTAATCAACGTCTAGAGGTGTTTCATCAAGGGACAACGCCCGCTAGCTCACACCCGAACCCAAAATACCACAAGCAAAAAGCCATCCAATCAAGCAACCTGTTCATCCATGAAAAACATGAACGCCACAGTCAGTGGGGAGTAACTCCGGGTTCTCCCAGCCATATCACATTAAACGTACATAAAAGGAAATACAAAAGTAGAAGCATGCATATATAGATATACATGTGAAATACGATAAGGATAGATAGGCAATTCAATATATAATAATAAGAGCATAAGAGTTACAAGTCCGAATCCATCATGTTATACAAAGACTCGGGGAAGACACTCTTAGGCAACCGAATACGCTCACTAGGGCTTACATCTCACCGTTAGCGGTATAAGTTTGATAAGATTGAGACTCGACAAACAAACTATGCCAAATCATGCGATGATCACAATAAATACATCAAATTATCATCCATTCAAACATACCAATACATTGACGATGCCAAGTCATGCAATGACCATGAATAAAATCATGAAATCACGCATTCAAAGACAACGACACAAAGACGACATCTCTCACGGTAAATGAAACGCACTAGCACCGTGTACATGACAAGTATGATTACAAGGCATCCACGGGATCACATTTCCCTGAACGCATACACGATGCTACATTTCGTATATGTAGACTAATTTCCTCCTGGTAGGAACGATAATATAAACGGCTCCTAATCTAAAAACTGGCCAGATTCTCGGAATCACATTTTCCGATTCGACATGCGATGACATTTCGCATCCAAGACTCGGTCAATCATAGACGCCGAGTACCCCAAATTCGGTAGATCAATTCACGAAAGAGGCGGAAAAGAGCACAAGCCTCATAACAAGCGGTACGCTACATGCAAATAACACCACCTCGCAAGTACACAATATTTGACGGCCGGGTCGATCAACGCATAGCGTTCAACTCCCAACAACGTCGTCGTATGCCCACTAACACATGCAATTAAGCAGCAGGATACCTCCCCGTTCCGACATTACAGCCTTACGAACGTGGAGGTAGCCAAGGGAATGATAGTACAAAGCACAAGACAAAATAGTGCTCAAACCGTATCATTTGTAAAAACCGACTCAAAGTGGGACATACTAAAAACCGTCACCAAGCATGAGAATAGGGCATTATATAAATGTAACTATGATAAACATGAATCAATACATGATACATAAGCATTAGACCAAGTTTAAGAAGCATAATAAATAGGAAACATAAATCTTATCTCAAAACAACAAGTTTGGAAACTAACTAAAAAAAGGGTCCACTTCAAACTATCATAACTAGAGTTCTAGATATGAAAATGCAGAAATTCCAAGTCGAGGTGATAGCTTATCCTCTTACGGTTCCAACGATAGGTCACAAGCCCAAAACAAGCAAGTAACGAAGGAGATATGATCATTTTACGAAAAGGGGGCAGTGCAGTGAAACTGCACAAGTCACGACCGTGACTTGTATTTCACGCCCGTGAAACACTCTGTTACGCAAGGGTAAAAGATCAGCCACTATTTCACGCCCGTGACTTGAGTCTCACGACCGTGACTTGAGTCTAGACAACTCCAATTTGCTCTAAACTCAACCATTATTAACTATTATCATAAATCATCACTTCTCATATCAATTCTCATATCAATTCTCAACAAACAACATCCATCATCAATAATAAAATCCCTAAGCATACTAACCATAATCTACATACGATTACTAGCCTAGAAATCACATAAAACACGTAAATGATATCGAGTAACCCTTCACCGTTACCTTTATGCGTCTTTAAACGATTTCTAAACCTTCCTAGTCTCCACCTACAATTAGATATAATAAAAGATGAAAATAATTCACCTTTGAGAAAGACGGATAAATTGAAAAGCGAGAAAGACGGTAATTTTATTACCAATACGGATAGAGGAAGATGAGAGGGGAAGAATAAGACGAACTTACGTGAATTTGAGCGAGTAACGAAGGAGTAGCGACGAATCTAAGACGGATCAAAAATGGAGGCAAGGGTTTTGGTTTTCTTAGTGAGGAAGAAATGAAATGAGTTGTGTGAATGAAAAATAGGTTAGGAGGTAGTATATGTAAAGAGTGAGTGGAAAAGTCAATAAAAGTCAAAGTCGCCTTAAGACGGGATTCACATGGAATCTCGCGGAAATTCCAAATACGAACTCGGAAATTCTAAATTCGACTCGGAATATTAAATTCTAAATTAAAACTAAATTTCACTGAAAAGTATCCGTAAAATATTTTCACTATAAAAATAGGGTACATTTGCGGGTGTTACAATCACCCCACCTTTTAAAAATTTTCGTCCTCGAAACTTGAGAGTAGAAAATAAAAGTATCAAGGACAAGAATCGGTTTTCAAAATTAATACGAAAACTTTTATAAGGGAAACATTTATGAAACGAGGTTCATCTCGAAAAGGGTTTAAGGAGAATTTTCATAAGAGCGAAACTCTATTTACAGATCACAAGAATGCTCGTCGCGAACGAGAACTCTAATTATCCAAATCAAAGCAATGTCGAAATAGTGAAATCGAAATTCAAAACAACGTTAGTAAGTGCAGGACTAGTTATCAGACGTCTTCAATAACAAGTGCAAACATCCAACCAAACGCAAAATCCAAATATAAAAGCAAAAGAAATCCATTTTCTCCAAAAAGAGGGTACACAAACCATCTTTAAACTTATTTGAAAAGTTAAATTAGGAAAGCAATATGGAAATTTGGAGATTTTCTCAAAGATAAAATCAAAATAACAAGACATTACACGTACATAGAGCGACTCGAACATAAAGTTCACAAATCATGATAACAAAATATATACAAAACACGCAAAAGCGAAACAAATCGAACTCTTAGGAATAGGAAGATCACGATGAAATCGGCACGAAGATCTACAAGAATTCGACATTACTCTACTAATAAACCAAATCCTCAAGAGAATGCAGTTTACCCAATTTGCAACTCATCATTTTCAATCATCAGATTTCCTACAAAAATATTTCATAATCACGAAACTTCGAGTAACAAATCCCAATTATTCGAATCCAATTAGAATCTACTAAGGTCCATCGGCACGTTAGACTCCACAACTAACAATCCACATGAAAGATTTATTACGCACTCTAATCTTCTTAATTTCATCAAAACTCTTACTAGAAACTACCAACAAATATTTATCTATAGAAACATGATCGCTAACAACCACAAAGTAAAGGAGACTTACCATGAAAATCCCTTGATTCAATTTACTTCAAACTCATTATCCTAAATTTACTATGAACTTTCTCATCCTCGAAAGTCAAGACACAATCCACGCAACAAACATAATTATCTAGGATCCAACTAGCCTCATCCAAAGTCTCACGACAAGGGAAAATCCACAATCAATTATCGGTTATAAAGATTCTTTAATACGCCATAACATCCTTAATTCGATCATTACTACGCTCGAAGCCTCAAATATAAATAGTCACATTAGCAAACTATGGTGATTATAATCCTCAAGATAAATGAGTTCACCATTCTAACTCTATATTCCATAACAACCGAGCACTCACTATCCAAAACTTGCAACGAACATTTCTCAATCTCAAAGTATGATTCCTTAAGAATAAAAGAGAATTACTAATTCCAAACCACAAATGATCAATCACTTGGCAATCAGACAACCATTCAAATCATCTAATCCATCTAAAACTCAAAATGAATCGATTTTCATTTATGACAATACTCCTCAAACTTTGGGTACCGGCTCAATTTCCCTAAAGCAAAGTCTCTTTTAGAATCCACCAATTAGAGACATCTAATTCCCAAATGACATACCAAGCAACCGTTATAGTACCCAACAACAACGAACTATTATCATGATTAACTAAATTCTCAAAATAACACTAGAGTACCAAGCTCCAAATCCAAAACTACTAGGAGAAGATACATTATCACTATTAGGATTCATCCTAGAGCTTAAGTCCTATTTCCCATGATGAAATACAACATGAAATTTGCTCAATCCAAGGACACATATTCTAACTAAAGAACTCCAAAATACATCATGCTAATTCTCTGAGCCTTACAAACGGAATATCCAATCCACTAGAGAAATGAGGAAGGAGCAACGAGATAGAAAACGATACGGAATCTCAAGGAGAACACGAGAATAAATAAGGCACGAGATTACAAGAGAGGAACGCTTGAAAATAACGAGGTCATAAGCAAAAGACAAAGAAGATAGTAGAGGTATGAATATATCTGAGTAAGAAAGAAGATACGAGCATGCGATTTCTTAAAGATCAATCTTGACAAAAACATTCAAGAAAGGAAATGAAAAGGGACAATGGCACGAGTAAAGGTTAAAGGTTTAATCCACAAAATTTCTCCTTTCAGGCTTAGGGCGATAGTAAAGCAACTCATCCCAAACAAATGTCTCTTACAAGGGACCATCGTACCACAATCATCAAAGTAAGGTACACCTAGATTTAACAAATCGATTACAACCCAATTCATCCATCCTTTCATATCTCACGGATTCCCAATTGCGGAATTGCAACTCAAGTATAGTAACATTCCTTTAGCTCAAATATTCCACACAACCTCAAAGGTTTCTTTAATTTAAGGACTAACAAATACTCTCTTATACTCGGTCATTTTTGAGTCTATAGCCCACGAGTTCATTATTATCAAAGTACAACCTCAAGTCAAACATCATCATTAACGTCCCAAGGTATTTCCATCATAGCTCACATCATAATCCTCAAGTAATATGGTTCAACTTACAACGAAACCTTACTACTTCAAACAAGTCTCTGATACCATAAGATAAGATCATATTTTTAAATCCAAGAATTATAGCCAAAAGCCTTTCCACCAAGCCTATACTCACAAACACACAAAAGGAAACCACAAGACGTCACTAAATCTCAAAAGCAATTCGCACCTTAAGATACCATTCAAAACTTCTTATTTACACCAATCAGACATATCATAAGCATGGTCTACTAAACTTCTAAGTCCAAAAGACTAAATTACTAATGAGTTAAGAAGTCATAGCCAACTCATTCAACCTTACACCATCGAATATCATGAACTATTCACACATGAGTCATGGCAAGCATTTAGCATTAAAATCATCGAACTTATCTTACCCCCCTTTCTTAGAGATACAACCAATCACCACTATAGGGTGAATTTAGATCTACACCATTTTCCTCAAATCACAAATTCATTCTAACAACCACTAATATTCCACAAAGTTCAAAGTTCTTCCGACCAAGTCTAATACACCACAAACAAATGGGTATGACATCCATAAAAATGATACATGAAAAAGGTAAGGATACCAATGGTAAGATGGAGGAAACTATCAAGAGTAATTTCCAAGAGTCAACCAAGTTGGAAGAGAAAGAAGCACTTATATAGAAGGAAGAGAGCATGATACATTAAGGACGAGAGAAAACATCGATGAGGAAGAAATACACTTCAATTAGGCTTGTCAATCTTCAATCTTCGGTAAAGGATACTTTTCTAGGTAACACAGTGATCCACCTTAAGACGGTAGATACAAACAAACATAACATCACTCAACACAATCAACAAACAAGTTAGAACCTAACAAACATCAAGTACACCAAATACTACCAACTTAGGTCCTTAAGTCTACCCATCTCTCATTTATTATTTCAAGGTCAAGTAGTTTAAGTTTAGGGTTCACGTGTGTGCGTCGGGAGCGATAAAGCTCTGATACCAACTGTGACAA
>JAIUZE010073497.1:0-22617 GCA_022085475.1 Heliosperma pusillum | reverse complement strand
TCAAAGATGACTTAAAAGTCAAGAAACGTTTATGACGACTTAAAAGTCAAGAAAAGTCAATGACGACTTTAAAAAGTCAAGAAAAAGTCAAAGACGACTTAAAAGTCAAGAAAAGTCAAAGATGACTAAAAACGTGATTTTCATGAAATCTCTCAGAAATTCCAAATACGAACGCGGAATTTCAAAATACGACGCGAAACAATAAATTCTATTTTAAAAACTTAACCTTGCTGAAAAGTATACTTAAGAAATTTTACTAGAAAAATAGGGTACTTTTCGGGTTGTTACAGCTGAGATTGAAACAAAATGAGTGGCCAGGATTGTGAGTCACACACAATCCACCCTTCAAACCCTAATATAAAAGCCATTTTTCACTCTATTTCATTCATTTTCACATCACCCATTCTCTTTCTACCTCCCTTCTCTCTCTACTATTCTCTAAAAAAAAACCAAAAGAAAACCCCAACCAACCTTCACCCTACACCGCCACCTCCACCCTACACCGCCCCCTACACCGCCACCTTCACCCCTCCACCTTCCTCCTCCTTTCCACCTCCCCCTGCCGCGCCACATTCACCCTACACCGCCGCCTCCACCCGCCGCCGCCTCCACCCACCTTCACCTCTCCACCCAAAAAATTAACCACCTCCTCTCCCTCACTCACAAAACCCGACAACCACCTAGCCCACCCCTCCACCGCCGTCCGCCGCCCGTCGCTCCCCTCCACTGTCGCTGTTCCCCTGCCGCCCGTCGCTCCCATGCTTTTCTCGGCTCCCTCCTCCCCGCTCCCATGCCGCCGCCCTCCACTCCTCCAACCACCATTAACAACTTTCAATTTTTCTCAAATTTTTTCTCAGATCTGAAATATTTGGGCTATATTGGTGTTGGTTGTGGAGGGTAAGCACGTGGGCATGGTGGTCGGAGGGTTGGAGGCGGGTGGAGGAACTTTTATTCTCATTTTTTTATGTTTTTTTTTTCAGATTTATACCATCATATTTTAGCCATTTTTTGAATATTTTTTTAGATCTGAAAAAAGATAAAAAGGTTAAAAAATATAACCACTATCATTTCAAATCTTGTTTTTTATTTTTCAGATTTTTTATGTTTTTTATTTTATTTTAGATCTCATTATTTTTATATATGTTGTTTTTCTACTTTTCAGATTTATTCCCCTAGTTTTATTTTTATTTTATTTTTATCTCGTTTTTTATGTACTAAAGTTTTCATTTTTTTTGAATTTTTTATGATTTTCTATTTTATTTTTATCTCGTTTTTTATTTTTTTTGTTATTGATTATTTTTAGATCTAAAATTACACAGTTATGTACTAAAGTTTCACTAGTACATACTAAAGTTTCACTAGTACATACTAAAGTTTCACTAGTATGGGCTGAAGTTTCACTAGTATGGGCTGAAGTTACACTAGTATGTACTAAAGTTTCACTAGTATGTACTAAAGTTTCACTAGTATGTACTAAAGTTTCACTAGTATGTACTAAAGTTTCACTAGTATGTACTAAAGTTTCACTAGTATGTACTAAAGTTTCACAATTATTTACTAAAGTTTCACAATTATATACTAAAGTTTCACTAATATGTACTAAAGTTTCACTAGTATGTACTAAAGTTTTACAATTATGGACTAAAGTTTTACAATTATGGACTAAAGTTTCATTAGTATGTACTAAAGTTTCACAATTATGGACTAAAGTTGCACTGGACTAAAGTTATCTTATTAAGGACTGAAGTTACTTAATTAATGACTATAGTTACATTAGTATGGACTGAAATTACACTAAATAAGACTAAAGTTACCTAAACATGAGTTAGACTATAATTGACTAAAGTTACACAGTTAATAAATGAAGTTTCACTAATAAAGTTTAAAGTTACAAAAATAATGGTTGAAGTTACACTCTTAATGACTAAAGTTAGCATCATAAAAAGGCAAAAATCTCATAAACTTATCTTAAAGTTACATAAATTCAAATTTGTATACTCGAAATCACATTTTATTTTGAAGTTACACAAATAATGGTTGAAGTTACACTTTTAATGACTAAAGTTACCCTCATAAAAAGGTAAAAATCACATAAATTTATCTTAAAGTTACATAAATTCAAATTTATATACTCGAAATCACATTTTAATTTAAAGTTACAAAAATGATGGTTGAAGTTTCACTCTTAATGACTAAAGTTCGCCTCATAAAAAAACAAAAATCACATAAATTTGTCTTAAAATTACATAAATTCGAATTTATATACTCGAAATCACATTTTAGTTTAAAGTTACACAAATAATGGTTGAAGTTACACTTTTAATGACTAAAGTTACCCTCATAAAAAGGTAAAAATCACATAAACTAATCTTAAAGTTACATAAATTCAAATTTATATACTCGAAATCACATTTTATTTTGAAGTTACACAAATAATGGTTGAAGTTACACTTTTAATGACTAAAGTTACATCATTATGTACTCGTAATGTAGGTGAAAGTCATTAAAACTCACTCATTTGGTTCTAATCTTGTCCCTTCATTTTGTTCTAATCTTGTCCATTCATTTTTATTTTAATCTTAGCCTTCCATCTTGTTCTAATCTTGTCCCTCCATCTCTTTCATCCAAAGGGCAAGATGAGGACTCATGGACTCAATTTTGAAGGTGGACTCATTATAACTTGCCTCTATATATATATATATATATATATATATAGAGGCAAGATCCGGTGAGTCCACCTAAATATTTGAGTCCGTGAGTCCAGCTATACAATATCACAGACTATACGAAACAATATCACTAGTTATACTAAACAATATCACGAAAAAAAACAGCACAAAAGGGCTAAAAAAATTGGTGTGAAAAAAAGTATTAGGAAAAAAAATAGTAATGGTGCGCGAAAAAGTAGTTTAGTGGTGTGATATTGTACAGTATAACCCGTGATATTGTTTAGTTTAACTTGTGATATTGTATCATGGACTCACGGACTCAAAAAGATAGGGTGGACTCACATGATCCTAATTCTATATATATATATATATATATATATATATATATATATATATATAGAATCAGGATCCTCTACGAACTAGGAGTTCGGTGCGAACTTACGAACTCAGTAATGACCATTAGATTAACTAAAATAGATCTACGCTCTATATTACTCTTACTCAACTGTCAACACTCTGTCATTCCCACTCACACACATCTCCAACTCCACTGCCCTCCCCTCATAGTTTATCCTTCACTCTCACATAGGACGCAGGCGCCGGCGCAGGCGCCGGAGAATCGGGAACCACCGCCATCTTCTGTACACTCTTTAGCAACCGGTTGGACGGAGTTATTCTTCACTCCTCTTTCCCTGTTATTTCTGCCGTCAATCCTTTGCCTTTCATAACCAGACTCGCTGGAGATGTGTGGTGGTGGTTTGTGGGTAATGGCGGCAGCGGCTATGGGGCACTGTTGGTGGTTGTCAGTCGAAAATAAATATTTCAAATGAGGGTTACGTTGCCGAAGATGTGGCATTGTTGGTGGTTGTCGGCGGTTATGGCCAGAGCAGGTCTGCTGGCTACGACTCGCCAAAGATGTGGTTGTTGTGGTGATTGGGTTGTGGTGGCTTGCGGTTGAGGGTTGGTTACACAAATTACCAGTCCGGATACACCTGGCATTACTATGGGATACACAAATCAATTTGGTATCTGGTAGTAATACCATATGTATCCGTTAGTAATACATTTGTATGTCAGGTATAGTGTAATTTATTTATTGACAAGACACGGTGTTTCACGTGAGAGAGGATCATATCAAGGGTCTAATTTGTTTGCAATAAGACGGATCACCGAACAAAACAACATCAGCAGCCAGGCTCGATGATGGTGCGATGTAGAGTACGAGATTCACGGTGGTGGCACGACGTTGTCTTGGTAGCCTGAATAAGGGATACTTGTCTGAGCAGAGTGGCGCCGAAGGAAGTTAGACGTTGAACCTGATGGTCGACACTGGTGGAAGTAGCAGGCTGATTGTTTTCCTGCTATTTGGTTAATGGTGATGCGCGACGATGTAGACAGGGCAGGTGGTAGTAAATTGATTGATCCGAACTCGGTTTCAGCAAGCTTGTGTGAATGATGCTCGAGCTCAACAGGCGTGAAGCATGATTCAATGATAGTGAATTATGGAAATGGAAGTCACTGAATGAATACCTACTTGCTACGGTGTAATTTAATCTCAGATTATAGTGAAGATAGTTCTATTACGGAGTAGTTTTAATGAATATTGTCCCAACTCCCAAATATTCTCGTTCTACTATTAAAACAAATTGTAAAAATTTAAATTTTTATTTTCGTTTTCAACTTTCTTCTTTAAAGAAGTAGTTGATTTAATTTTGAGTTGATGGTGATAATGGCGGTAGTAGTGTGGTGTTAGTCGGTGGTAGATTCACTCTGTTAAGTTGCTAGATACATATGTCTAGCTATCTAGATACACTCTTTTAAGTTGCTGGATACATATGTCGAGTTAGCTAGATACACTCCTCTATGTTTCTAGATACATACGTCTAGCTAGTTAGATACCTCTTTTAAATTACTAGATACATACGTCTATCAAACTAGATACACCCCTCTAAGTTTCTAGATATATACGTCTAGCTAGTTAGATACACTCTTTTAAATTATTAGATACATATGTCTAGCTATCTAGATACACTCGTTTAAGTTGCTGGATACATATGTCAAGTTAGCTAGATACACTCCTCTATGTTTCTAGATACATACGTCTAGCTAGCTAGATACCTCTTTTAAATTACTAGATACATACGTCTATCAAACTAGATACACCCCACTAAGTTTCCAAATATATACGTCTAGCTAGTTAGATACACTCTTTTAAATTACTAGATACATATGTCTAGCAAAGTAGATACACTCCTCTAAGTTTCTAGATACATATCATTAGCTAGTTAGCTGCACTCTTTTAAGTTGCTAGATACATACGTCTAGCCAGCTAGATACACTCATTTAAGGTTTTAGATATATATGTTTAGCTAGATAGATAAACTCCTTTAAATTTCTAGATACATACCACTAGTTTGCTAAATACACATTTGTGACAATTTAGATAGAGTTATTTACCTTGCTAGATACATATATTTTCCTTACTAAGATACAAACCTATGACAATCTAGATACTCTGATTTGCATTGGTAGATACACTTGTTTACCTTTTTAGATATATACCTTTAATTTGCTAGATATTGTCGTTTATTCGATAGATACATACCTTTTACTTAACGAAACGTATCCCGCTAGCTAAATGTATATATCTAAGTTAGACTAAACACAATATAACATGATTAATTTTATGAAACATTAAGTTAACTTACATTTACTTAAAATCCAGTGTAAGTAACTATAACCTAAATTCGGACTCCAACAATCTCCAATTTGTCGTTAAGATCATTGTCCATTTTTTAAAGTTGTGGAAACACATAATCAACCTCTTTGACGCTCAAATAACTACGGTTCAAGTACGGCGTTTCAATCCACCTTGGGAACTAGGAAGTCTCCTTGGAATTTGGGCACCATCATCCTAGATTAAGATTGTACTTGAAATGCCAACAAAAATGACCATGTCAAGTCAACATTTAACATTCCGAAGTGACAGTTTCATTTGGTCTAGAACCCTCTTTTACCGATGATTGAATATTATCTTCCTTGAGTTAACCATGTTGCTTTTTATGCATTCAGCATCAGTGAACACTTCTGATTGTATTGAAGGCGCACTTTTATTGACTCGAGAACATTTTAGTTCCCATATACTAGCTCCACAGGAATTACTCCCAGGCAAAAAGCACTTGAGACCTTCTGCCATTTGTTTTTGAACGTCCACCATTCTCCACATCGACTCAACAGAAACCGCCATCGAGCCCAATAATCCCTCCACAGCTTCTTCTCTACTCGCATCAACATCACCACCAGCCGAGTCTACCTCCGTCAGGAAGCTCGTACCACCGAGCTACCCCTGCACCATCGTTGCAATCAACCCGATGCAGCATCGAACCCCCAATAACCAAGTCAGTCCCGCCTTTGTATCTTGTTGAACTCGCATCGACCAGATTCAAGCCACCAACTCCAAGCAACACCGAGTGTGACCACCAGACTACTCCCCGGTGCACCTCACACTGTCAGACCCCCACGAATGGTCGGTCACCATCACCATCGATATTTCGCACAAGAACGACCACCAAAAGCGAGTCATTTCGGCATTAATCATCGACCACCGCGAGTAGTCAAAGGGGTTGATGGATATTATTAGTCGGAGCTGCATAGGCCGCTCGGTTGGTAGTCAGTGATACGCAGGGGGCGTTGAATCGGGATGTGTGATGAAGGTTAGATCTGGAGTATTGTTTGAGGTGATAGGAAAAGAGTTAGGGTTTGGGCCTTTGGGCCTTTGGGGATCTATTTTTTGAGGTCATATGGGCCTTTTATTTAACTTAATCTAGTGGCTTTCCATAAGTTCGTACGGTTCGCACCGAACAATAGTTCGCATGGGAACTCGCCCCTATATATATATATATATATATATATATATATATATAGTCCAGTTCTTTTGAGTCTACCATATTCTTAGAGTCCTTGATTGCTCATCCTAGCCATTGGATGAGGGAGATGGATGGCTGAGATTGTAGATTAAAAAAGACACTTATCACTAATCAATTATTTATGCACTAATTAATTAACTTTCTCTCTCTAGCCTTTAATTAATCACTTATGAGTTGCTGAGATTTATGAGTGTAACTTTGATGCTTACGAGTGTAACTCTGATGATTTAGAGTGTAACTTTATCTTTTTACGGCGGTTTGTATATAAAACATTGAATTTAAACAATTTTAACACCTTACGACTGTAACTTTGATGTTTTCGAGTGTAACTCTAATGATTTAGAGTGTAACTTTAACTTTTTAAGGCGGCTTGTATATAATATTTTGAATTTAAACAATTTTAACACCTTACGAGTGTAACTTTGATGTTTTCGAGTGTAACTCTAATAGTTTTTAGTGTTACTTTAAATTTTTAAAGCGTTTTTGTATATAAAAATTTGAATATTTATACTTTTAACATTCTACGAGTGTAACTTGGATGATTTTCGAGTGTAACTTTAATATATTTAAGACGATTTTGTATATAAAAATTTGAATTTATATAATTTTAACATTTTACGAGTGTAACTTTGATGATTTTCGAGTGTAACTTTAATTTTTTTAAAGACGGTTTTGTATATAAAAATTTAAATTTATATAACTTTAACATTTTACGAGTGTAACTTTGATCCTTTTCAAGTGTAACTTTAATATTTTACGAGTGTAACATTAGTAATTTTAGCTTATTTTGTGTGAAATTTTTTGAACTTTATTACATGTTGAATTTATGTAATTTACTACCAATTTATTAATGTAACTTTAATGTATTATAAGTGTACCTTTAGTCCTTTATGAGTATTACTTTAGTTCTCTACGAGTGTTATTGTAGTCCTCCATGAATGTAACTGTAGTCCAACCAACACCAACCAACCCAACTCACAAAACAGATAGATTTAGAAAAGAAACAAATCTGAAAATAAGATTAAAAACTAAAAAAGAAACAGATCTGACATTAACAAGTGTAACTTTTAAGGTCATTTTGTGTTAATTTAATAAATAATGTGTGTTACTTTAATAGACAATATATGTGACTTTAATAAATAAAGTGTGTAGTTTTAATAGACGATATGTGTGACTTTAATAAATAAAGTGTGTAACTTTAATAGGGAATTGTGTTACTTTAATAGAAGTCATTGATATTTGACACACTATTTCAGATTTCGAAAAAAAAATAACACAAAAACTCAAAAACAAGATCTAAAAAAAAAGCACATAACAGCAACAACACCCCCACCCACTACACCACCGCCAACCTATCCCCACCAACCCAGCTCCCCACAGAACCACCACCACGACAGGCGACAGCCCCCACCGCAACCACACCCTGCCCTTACCACGATCGCCCTACCCTAACGACAACCACCCACAACAACCCACCCCACCGACAACAACCCATCACACACAAACCAGATCTGAGAAGAAAGGAAAAAAATGAAAAAGAAATAGAAGAGGAGCTGGAGAAGAAGGAGGTGGAGAAGAGGCGGCAGAGAGAGGTTGAGGAGGCGCGTGAGAGGAGAGGAGGGAGGAGGAAAGCCTCCGTTAGGGAGAGGCGGCTGTGAGGGCCGACGGGAGCCAGATCTCAAAAACAAAACGGAGGGGAAAGGCGGCGGCAGTGGCCAGGGAGTGGCGTCCGGATGTGGACGACGGCGGTAGTGGGCCGCCACTTTTGGCGGTGATGGGTGGGTGTTGGGGGGGTTGGTTTTTTTCGTGGTGGTGGTGTCGGGTGGCTGGTGGTGGCTGGTGATTGAGAGGAAGTGATGAGGAGTTATTTTTTTGGGATTTGGGATTTTGAATTATTTAGGATTTGGGATGTAGAGAGTAGAGTGGAGAGGTAATGAAATTATGTGAGATGATAGAGAAAAAGATGAGTGGAAAAGTTTATATATTGAATTAAGGTGGATTAGTGGTTAATTAGTGAGGGATGAGAGAGAGGGAAAAATTAAGCCATTAATCACCTTTTGGGAGTTCTAATCCCAGTTATCCATCTCCCTCATCCAATGGCCACAAAAAGGACTCAAGGACTCTATGGTTAAGGGTGGACTCAATTGATCCTTCATATATATATAGGCAACTTATAAAGAGTCCACCTTCAAAATTGAGTCCATGAGTCCTTATCTTGACCTTTGGATGAAAGAGATGGAGGGACAAGATTAGAACAAGATGAAGGGCTAAGATTAAAAGAAAAATGAATGGACAAGATTAGAACAAAATGGAGGGACAAGATTAGAACAAAATAAGTGAGTTTTAATGATTTTCACCTACATTCCGAGTGTAACTTTAATCATTATTTTTGCAACATTGAGCTAAAATGTGATTGACTATATAAATTTATATTTATGTAACTTTAAGACAAGTTTATGTGATTTTAGCCTTTTATGAGTATAACTTCAGTCATTACGAGTATAACTTCAACCTTTTTTTGTGTAACTTTAAATCAAAATGCGATTTAGAATATAAAAATTTGAATTTATGTAACTTTAAACAAGTTTATAAAACTTTAGAGTATAACTTCAGTCATTACGAGTGTAACTTTTGAGTGTAACTTTAAACCAAAAATTGTGTAATTTCAACTCTTTTGAGTGTAATTTTAGAGTTTTTACTAGTATAACTTCATTTATTAATTGTGTAACTTTAGTCAATTATAGTGTAACTTTATACTAAAATGAGAGCTAATATATTAATTTGAATTTTGTAAGACATGTTTAGGTGACTTTAGTCTTTTCTAGTGTAATTTCAGTCCATACTAGTGTAACTTTAGTCATGAATAGCGTAACTTCAATCCTTAATAGCATAACTTCAATCCTTAATAGCGTAACTTCAATCCTTAGTAGCGTACTTTAGTTATAAAACTATTAAATGGAGTAACTTTAGTCCATAATTGAACAACTTTAGTACATAATGATGGAACTTTAGATCTGGAAAAAAATCGACCAAACTAAAAAATGAGAACTAAAAAAAAGCATAAGAAATCTGAAAAAATCCAACAAAATAAAAAACGTGAACTTTAAAAAAAAAAAAGAATAAGAAATCTGAAAAAAAAAAATCACTAAAATAAAAACGAGATCGACAAACAAAAAAGAAAGTGAATATGAAAAATAACAAACTAAATCTAGGGAAAAATAATATAAAATAAAAATCGAGATGAAAACTAAAAATTTAATATATAAGAAATCTGAAAATAAAAAACTATATGATTGGTGGTGGTTGTTTTTCCTAACTTTTTTTTGAAGTTAGATCTAAAATGTTAGTGCAAAAAAACGATATCTAAAAAAGTAATAACGAATTTGATAAAAAAAAATAACAACAACCATTGGCTCGACCAAAAATAATAAACGAGATTTGAGAAAAATAAATAAAGACCCACCAAATATGGAAAAAAACGAGATTTAAAAAAAAAATCAACTAAAACCACCACCAACAAACACAAAAAGAAAAAACGACACTATACATGAGTACTTTTTTTTGTTTAGATTTTGTGGAAGGTTGTTCGGAGTTTTTTTTCAGATCTGGAAAATAATGTGGTGGTGGTTGTGTTTTTTTTTTTTTTAGGGTTTTATGTTTAATGTGTGGTTGTGGTGTTGGTTGTTTAGTTTTATTGTCATTTTCTTAGATTTGGAAATAATGGTGATGATGGTGGTGGTGGCGGGTCTTGTGGTGCGCGGCAGGGTAGGTGACGGCGGCAGGGAAGGTAGAGGCATGAGAGGCGGGTACATGGTGGAGGAAGTGGCGAGAAGAGGACGGTGGAGGGAGGAGGAGGCCGGACGGTCCATGGAGGGAGGAGGACGGTAGAAGAATGGAGGAGGAAGGTGGAAAATGAAGGTGGCGGCGGGTGAAGGTGGCGGCGGATGAAGGTGGGTTGAGGTTTTTTTTTGGGTTTTTTTAGAGAATAGTAGAGAGAGAAGGGAGGTAGAAAGAGAATGAGAATGTGAAAATGAATGAAAGAGAGTGAAAAATGGTATTTATATTAGGGTTTGAAGGGTGGTGGATTGTGTGTGACTCACAATCTTGACCATTCCTTTTGTTTCAATCCTAGCCCTTTATCCTCTTAATCCAAGGGATTGGATGAGGACTCAAGGACTCAAAGGTAAGGGGAGACTCGTTTGAACCCACTTCTATATATATATATATATATATATATAGAGCAAAGATCAATTGAGTCCACCCATATCCTTAGAGTCCTTGAGTCCTCTTTAGGGCCATTGGATAAAGGGAAATGAAGGGCTGAGATTGATGCTCCAAAAATCTGATTAATACCAATCTCTCTCTACCTTTCACTAATTAACCACTCATCTACCCTAATCCACCCTAATCCAATATATAAACTTTTTCTCACCATTACTTCTCTCTCATCTCACATAATATTCATCCTCTCATCTCTCTAAAATCCTAATAAATTCAAAATCCAAATAAATCATCCATCCTCCATTACTTTCACAACACCACCCAACCACCACCAACACCGACACACACCAACCACCCCACAAAAAATACCCCGACATTCCCCCACCACAGCCACCGGACTTCCCTTACCACCACTCGACAACACCACCACCGCACCTCCCTCCTCACTGCCACCACCTTCGTTTTTCCCCAGATCCGCCTCCGTCACGCCACCCTCTCTTTCTCTGCCGCCCTCTCCTCTATCTGCCGCCTCCTCCCGCCCTCATTCTCTCCTCCTTTCCGCCTCCCTCACGCCATCATCTTCTTTATTTTTCAGATCTTGAAAATGGTGGTCTGAGTTTGTTGTTGTTGGCGTTGTTTGTGGAGCCTCTGCCGCCTCCCTCATCTTCTCCCGTCTCCCTCCTCTTCAGGCGCCGCCACGACTCTCCTCCATCTTACTTTCTCTTCTTTTTTTTTCGGTTCAGATCTACTATTGTGGAGTCTTTTTTGTGGTTGTTGTCGGTTCGTGGGTAGTGTGTCGTGGGTTGTTGAAGGTGGTTGTGGGTGGTGAGGATGGGGGTGGCTGGTATTGCCTTTGTTCTCGTTTTTTTTTTTTTTTTTTTTTATTTCTATGTTGTGTTTTTTTTTTCCAGATCTGATAAAGGGGTCTCACATGTCAAAGGCGTCTAGTAACACAAATATTTTATTAAAGTTACATACCTTATATATTAAAGTCACATATATAGTCTATTAAAGTAACACAAAATAGCCTTAAAAGTAACATTTTTTTTTCCTAGATCTGAAAAAGTTACACATTATCTATTAAAGTAACACAAATTCTCTATTAAAGTTACCTATCTTATTTATTAAAGTCACATATATCGTCTATTAAAGTTATACATTTTATTTATTAAAGTTACACATTTTATTTATTAAAGTTACACATTTTATTTATTAAAGTTACACATTCTATTTATTAAAGTAACATAAATCATCTATTAAAGTAACACACAATATTTATTAAAATAACACAAAATGACTTTAAAAAGTTACACTTGTTGATGTCAGATCTGTTGCTTTTTTAGTTTTTACTCTTGTTTTCATTTTTTTTTTTTGCTAAATCTACCTTTTTTGTGAGTGTGGGTTGGTTTGTGATGGTTGGATTACAGTTACATTCATAGAAGACTACAGTTACACTCATAAAGTATTACAGTTACATTCTTAGAGGACTACAGTTACACTCATAAAGTATTACAGTTACACTCATAAAGGACTACAGTTACACTCGTAAAGGACTACAGTTACACTCATAAATGACTACAGTTATATTCATAAAGGACTAAATTTGTACTAAATTACATAAATTCAACATTTAATAAAATTAAAAAAATTCCACTCAAAATGACCTAAAATAACTAAAGTTACACTCGTAAAATATTAGAGTTACACTCGTAAATCATCAAAGTTACACTTGTAAAATGTTAAAATTATATAAATTCAAATTTTTATATACAAAACCGTCTCAAAAAAATTAAAGTTACACTCGAAAATCAGCAAAGTTACACTCTTAGAATGTTAAAATTATATATATTCAAATTATTATAGAAAAACCGTCTTCAAAATTTAAAGTTACGCTCGAAAATATTAAAGTAACACTCGAAAAGCATCAAAGTTACACTCGTAAGGTGTTAAAATTGTTTAAATTCAAATTTTTACATACAAACCGCCTTAAAAAGTTAAAGTTACACTCTAAAACATTAGAGTTACACTCGCAAGCATCAAAGTTACACTCATAAATCTCAGCAACTAAAAAGTGCTTAAAAGTGTTTAAAAAGTGATTAATGTAAGCTAGAGAGAGAAAGTTAATTAATTAGTGCATGAGTAATTAATTAGTGATAAGTGTGTTTTTTAATCTCCCAAATCTCAGCCATCCATCTCCCTCATCCAATGGCTAGGATGAGGACTCAAGGACTCTAAGAAAATGGTGGACTCAATTGAACTAAGCTCTATATATATATATATATATATATATATATATATATATATATGTATAGAGATAGGTTCTTATGAGTCCACCATTTTTTGTGAGTCCATGAGTCCTCATCTTAGCCATTGGATGAGGGAGATGGATGGATGAGATTGTAGAGACAAAAGCACACTTAACACTAATCAATTACCTATGCACTAATTAATCAACTTTCTCTCTCTAGCCTTTAGTTAATCACTTTTGAGCACCTTTAAGTATCTGAGATTTGTGAGTGTTACTTCAGCCCCTATTTGTGTAACTTCAAACTAAAATGTGATTTCGACTATATAAATTTGAATTTATGAAACTTCAAGACAAATTTATGTCATTTTAGACTTTTTATGAGTGTAACTTCAGTCATTATGAGTGTAACTTCAACCGTTATTTATGAAACTTCAAACTAAAATGTGATTTCGACTATATAAATTTGAATTTATGAAACTTCAAGACAAATTTATGTTATTTTAGACTTTTTATGAGTGTAACTTCAGTCATTATGAGTGTAACTTCAACCGTTAATTATGAAACTTCAAACTAAAATGTGATTTCGACTATATAAATTTGAATTTATGAAACTTCAAGACAAGTTTATGTGATTTTAGCCTTTTTAGGAGTGTAACTTCAGTCACTACGAGTGTTACTTCAACCATTATTTTTGTAACTTCAAACTAAAATTTGATTTCGACTACATAAATTTGAATTTATGAAATTTCAAGACAAGTTTATGTGATTTTAGCCTTTTTATGAGTGTAATTTCAGTCACTACGAGTGTAACTTCAACCATTATTTGTGTAACTTCAAGCTAAAATGTGATTTCGACTATATGAATTTGAATTTATGTAACTTTAAGACAATTTTATGTGATTTTAGCCTTTTCTGATTGTAACTTCAACCATTATTTGTGTAACTTCAAGCCTTATATGTGTAACTTTAACCTAAAATACAATTTAATTTTAGCATTTTTATGAGTGTAACATTTTACTTTATTAGTGAAACTTCAATTATTATTTGTGTAACTTTAGTCATTTATAGGGTAATTTTATGCATTAGTCTTTTCTAGTGTGACTTCAGTCCAAACTAGTCAAATTTCAGTCCAAATCTCTGTAACTTCAGTCCAAACCTATGTAACTTCAGTCCAAACCTATGTAACTTCAGTCCAAACCTATGTAACTTCAGTCCAAACCTATGTAACTTCAGTTATATAACTTTAGTCTAAAATAGTGTAACTTTAGATCTAGAAATATAAACACCATAAAAAAATAAAAAAACGAAATCTAAAATAAAAAAATAAAAACATAACAAATTAAAAAAAAAACATAAAACATATAAAAAAATGTGTTACTTTAAGGTCATTTTGTGTTACTTTAATAAATATAAAACATATAAAACATATAAAAACATATAAAACATATAAAAAAACTTCAGTCATTATATGGGTAACTTCAGTCATTATATGGGTAACTTCAGATACTAAAAGTGTAACTTCAGTCATTATATAACTTTAAGGTCATTTTGTGTTACTTTAATAAATAATATGTGTTACTTTGATATATGTGACTTTAATAAATAAGACATGTAACTTTAATAGAGAATTTGTGTTACTTTAATATACAATATGTGTAACTTTAATAGAGGATTTGTGTTACTTTAATATATAATATGTGTTACTTTAATATACAATATGTGTGACTTTAATATACAATATGTGTTACTTTAATAAATAATATGTGATATTTTAATAGACGTCATTAAAGTTTGACCCACCTTTTCAGATCTAAAAAACAAAGAAAAACAGAAAAATAAACAAAACAAATATTTAAGCAAAACTGAAGAAGAAAAAGAAAAGGAAAAAGAAAAAAAAGAAAGACATAAATCTGGAAATTTAACACACAAAAACAAAGAAAATGTAGATCACCAACAACAACCCCACCACCACCACAGCCCCACCCTCATTCGGCCACCACAGCCCCACCCTCATTCGACCACCAACGGCCACAAAAAAGGCCCCAAATAGTAGATCTGAACCGAAAAAAATGAGATAAAGGAAGAAGTTAGAGTCGACAGGAGGCGAGGAGGAGAGGCGCGGGGTTGCCGAGGAGGATGCCGTTGTGGGGGTTGCCGTGGTGGCCGTGGTCGACAGGGTTGCCGTGGTGGGGGTTGCCGAGGAGGATGTCGTGGTCGACCGGAGGGAGAATAAGAGAGGATGCCTTGGTGGGGGTTGCCGAGGTGGAGGGAGAATAAGAGAGTAAGGGATGGTGGTGGAGGTATTTCGGTGGTGGTGGGTGAGTGAGGGAGAAGAGAAGGAGGTTGACAGGAGGAGGGGGGCGGCAGGGAGTCCGGTTGTGGCGGCCGGAAATTGCTGTGGGGCCCGGTGGTGGTGGGTGAGTGAGGGAGAGGTGGGATTTTTTGGGTTTTTTTGTTTGTGATTTTTATTTGAGAGAAATGATGAGAGATAAGGGAGGTAGAGAGAGAGTGGGGGAGGTTAAAATGAGAGAAAAAGATGAGGGAAGGGTATAAGTATTAGGGTTTGGATTGGGTATGTATTAGTGGGTTTGATTAGTGGGGATGTGAGAGAAGTGGATTAAACACCCACTAATGATCATTTTCTTGTTTTCATCTCAACCCTTCATTTCCAAGATCCAATGGCTCACAAAAGGACTTATGGACTCACTATTTCTATAAGGACTCACATGATCCTTTCTCTCTCTCTCTCTCTCTCTCTCTCTCTCTCTATATATATATATATATATATATATATATATATATATATATATATATATATATATATATATAGAAATTGCATCCGGTGAGTCCACATATCTTAGGTGAGTATGTCCTATCATTTCTGTCCATTAGATGAATGAGATCTAACGGTTGTAGTTAGGCGCGAGATAGTAAGGGCAAGATTGTCAAATTATCCATCAATATATAAACATATCTCATGACAGCATCTTCTATTTTACACATTAATTTTCTCTCTCTACTTTATTTTCTCTGACTCTTCCTTTTTTCCCTGCCTCATATGAAAAAACCCCCAATTAATCAAACTCAATAACGTCAAACCCTAATCTGCTACATCTATTTATCTAGAAGTTCTTCAAAAATGGAGATTGGTGAGGTTACAAGCTAGAAACTGCGATAATCATCATGTCAATCGTGCTCTTTCCATGTGTCCGATTCGGCGACACCGCCACCGTCGCCGATGCTCAACCACTACGACTTGTTTTCTCCCTCCGCCTTCTCTATCATGACGAACTCTCTTGAATCTTCACGATTCATCCAATTTGTGACCTCAATGTTCCCTCGTATAAGGTTTTGATTCGATTTTGTAGATTTAATTTTGTACTGGCGGTTTTACTTCATTATATGTAGAATATTGCTAGTTTTGGTGACTTTTTATTCTATGATTTAGTATCTTGTATAAAATTAGGACAAAGTTAAAATTTAAAAAAACATTGAAATTAATCATATCTTTATGCGTTGATAGGTTGTCATATCTATATGCGTTGATAGGCTTATTGTCGGATTTGTGAGGTTTTCAAGTTTAACTATTGTTGATGATGATTTTGCAATTATTGTGGTGAGATGAGTGAAATTTTGCGTTATCGAGCCATAATTTCTGTTTTGAATCACATTCTAATTAGTAGCTTTGCTTTTTTTATGGATATAGTTGTAAAATAGATATAATTCCACGAACTTGCTATGAAATCGTTGTATATTGTTACTTATGAGCAAAGCTCGGCAAAGTTCAGCATACGTTGTCACTTGTTATAGTAAGAGGACGTTCATGAGCCGATTTGTGTTAAACTTATAAAAAGATTGAAGCTCATAAGGACTTGCTATGGAATCGTTATATACTGTATAATGATAAATGTTTTTGTGTTACTGTAATGGTGTTAAAGGAATAATGCATTTCGTATTTATGTTACTGTAATTGTGTATTTATGTTACTGTAATAGGGTATTTGTGATACTGTAATACTACTTGTGTATTTGTGGTCACTTGTTGTATATTGTTACTTATGAGCAAAGCTCGACATACGTGGTCACTTGTTTTTGTGATAACGTTCATGAGCAAATTGCATGACTTAGTATCATCTACTTTGTGTTAAAATTAAGATAGGATTAAAATTCATCATGGCTTGTTATAGAATAGTTGTATACTTCATAATGATAAATGTCGGTGTTCTTGTAATAGTGTTATTGTAATAGTGTTACCGTAATATTAATCCTAGTGTTACTATGTTGTAATTGTGTCAAAGGAAATATAATGTAATTGTGTCACTGCAATAGTGTATTTGTGTTACTATAATATTACTTGTGTTAAAATGTAATTGTGCTACTGTATTAGTGTTACTGTAATAGTGCTTGTGTATTTGTGTTACTATAATAGTACTTGTGTATTTGTAATGTAATACTAATTGAGTACCTTGGATATGCGGTTGCTTGGATGATTACAATGTTTATGATACAATAAGTTGACGTGTGTATATCGTACCTTGTCGTTTATTAGCTCAAATGGTAGAGCATTGTACTATTGTACAAGATGTGGGTTCGAGTCCCACATAAACGAACAATGCAATTGCATAACAACTCATTCTTATTACAATAACAGTTACTCTCTTCATCTCAATCATTTATTTATCTTTGATAAAACTACCCCTCAAATATTATTAATACTGAGTAACAATGTAAAAATGGTTACGTTATAAAAGTAACATTATTTACTCTAAAGAGAAACAATGTTTACGATATGGAGTAACACTTGTTTTTCTTTATGTTTTGACTCACTTGGTTATTTTATAGTGTCAAAATACTTATTCCATGAAAAATGACAATTATTCTATATAATAACATTAGTTACACTTACGCAACATTAACTATTGTATACGGTAACACAAAGTAACATGACTTATTCTAAACAATACTTTTAATAAAGAACTAGGCTATACGGGACTCGAACCCGTATCTTTGTACAATATAGTACATTGCTCTACCATTGAGCTAATAGCCTTTAAAAAAAGAGTTTTACAATAACAACTTAAAAAAAGTGTTACAGTAACAACTTATGTGTTACAGTAACAAATGAAGTGTTACAATAAAAGAATAATCAATACATTTACAACATTAATTTATTAAACTTACACGGGAAACAATATTGCAATAATAATTACCTACTTCAGGTACTATAATAAATAATGTATAAAGTAGTTTTAAAATGTAAAGGTAACGACTATCTATTTTCATTTTTAAAGTAACATTGTTACTGTAAGATTATTTACATTATTTACTCAATAAAGTAACACTGATAGAGTAATTTTGTTACTGTAACATCGTTGCTTAATCAAAATAGATAATGTTACTTATTGAATAGAGTAGCCAACAACAAATCATTATAGACAAACAAAGATAATCAGCACCGGGTGATTCCAGCAAGAAAAGTAGTGACTGTATGTACTCTCCAATGCCTAAGTTTTTGTCAAGTGATCTACTAAGCTAATGTAGTATACTTGGAATTATGGTAGCCAAGAGTACCTTACTTGCACTTCTGGCCATGTAGTGAAGGTAGATGGACAACCTAAGACTACAAGTGCTTCATTTGGTGCCATAGAGGAGCTCGCCACTGCCGTTAAACTAGTAACTAGAGCTTTCAATTCGAAAAAATATCGTCAAACATCAGTAACTCGAGCTTTAAGTGTATGCGAACAACTATACTACGGAGTATCCATCGCTACAAACTCAGTCCGTGAAACTTAAAAGCGCAAGAAGGGAATCTCATATGGACTAAAATAGGTGTTAGAATAGCAACCCAAAGTATTACAGTAACAACTCATATGTGTTACACGACAATAACTCATACTCAGTGTTACAGTAACAACCCATACTAATTTACAAAGCAAGGATAATAAGAACCTGTTACAGTAAGAAAACTAAACAACATACAATTGAGATGCACGAATTAATTGAGGTTCTTAGAAGTAAAAATATCTCACCCCAAGTTGTGTAAGCGACACGCAAGAAGGCCAAAGCTAGTCGTGTCATGAACTGAAACATATGCTAGTTTCTTATATTATTTGGTTACTGTGACTTTATTACATTGAAAACTTTGTTACTGTAACACAATGAATAAGATAGAATTGGTTGATCATTTTAAGAAGGCAACTCTATGTTGCTCATTTTAAGAAGGCAACTTTATGTTGATCATTTTACTAATGAACTATATATAATAGACTGAATAATTGAGAATCTTCAACAAGATGATGAAAACGAGGGCGAACAAAACGGGAACGGAATCGACAATAAAGATGAAGACGGTTACTGTGTATCAATCTCACCAAGTTAATCGTCGTAAAACGTAATTAGGGCAAACAAATCAGGGATATCTACAGTAATTAGAGCAAACAAATTGGGAATTTCTTTAAATCAATCAAGAACGCAAGCCAATTAAAATTCACAACAAAAAGACATACCTTGATCTATTGAATAGAATAGAATGGAAACTGTAGATCAAAGCTAACCTTTAAACATTCAATTTGTTATCAGGCACCAATTCTTTATGATCAAATCGAGAATGTCTTAAAGCGTAAAACATCGAACATAGATACAAATTTGTCGCCGAATTCAATGTGAGTTGTTGATTATATATACAGGAGAACTAATGTTGCGTTAATTTGTAAATCAATTTGGGATTTTTAGGAGATGTAGTCGTGGAGAGAGAAACGTGAATGAAGAAAGACAGAGAAATAAGGTTTTGGGGGTAATGTGTGGTATTATAGGGGCGACGTGGCTCAACGAGGACTCTTGGATCTTGTTGATCCAATGGTCCTTATTGATAGGACCGTACTCACCTAAGAAGCTAGACTCACCGGATGCTCACTCTATATATATATATATATATATATATATATATATAGAGAAAGGTTCAAATGAGTCCTTCATATCGTTTGAGTCCCTAAGTCCTCTTATGAGCCCTTAGATCTTTCAAGTTGGGTGGTTGAGATTAAAAGCAAAAAGTAACCATTACACTAATTCCTTACTTATACACTAATTAATTATCTTTCTCTCTCTAGCTTAAAGTTGATGGCATTTTAGCATTTTTAGGGTTTAACTTTTGTTTTCAAGGGTAACTTTTGTTTTTTTTACGAGTGTGCAGTTTTACAAGTGTAACTTTGATCTTTTACGAGTGTAACTTTAATCCAAAAAAGTGTAACCTTATACTAAAAAATGATTTTACGACAAGATTTTGACATTTTACGTATTTTCAGAGTGTAACTTTGGCCTTTTACAAGTGTAACTTTAATTCAAAAAAGTGTAACATTTTACTAAAAAAATGATTTTACGACAAGATTTTGACTTTTTACGTTTTTTCAGAGTGTAACTTTAGCCTTTTACAAGTGTAACTTTAATTCAAAAAAGTGTAACCTTTTACTAAAAAATGATTTTACGACAAGATTTTGACTTTTTACGTATTTTCAGAGTGTAACTTTAGTCTTTTACAAGTGTAACTTTAATTCAAAAAAGTGTAACATTTTACTAAAAAGTAATTTTGAGACAAGTTCTTGACATTTTACGTAATTTTATAGTGTAACTCTATTCTTTTACAAGTGTAACTTTGCTCCAAAATAATGTAATTTTATACTAAAAAATGATTTTAAGAAAGTTCTCGACATTTTACGTTTTTTTAGAGTGTAACTTTGATCTTTTACGAGTGTAACTTTAATTCAAAATAGTATAGTTTTATACTAAAAAATGCTTTTAAGACAAGTTTTTGACATTTTACGTATTTTTAGAGTGTAACTTTACCTTTTTAGAAGTGTATCTTTAATCCAAAATTGTTTAATTTTACAATAAGAAGTGATTTTAATACAAGTTCTCGACATTTTCCGTATTTTTAGAGTGTAACTTTAGTCTTTTACAAATGTAATTTTAATCCAAAGTAGTCAACTTTTATACTAAAAAGTGATTTTAAGATAAATTTCTGACATTTTCCGTATTTTTATGGTGTAACTTTACAAGTGTAACTTTAATTCAAAAAAATGTTATATTATTTTATCAAGTAGTTTTATGGCATCTTATCTGTACATTTTGAAATTTTAATTAATATAAAGTATAACTCTAACCTTTTTAGAATGTAACTTTATTATATAAAGAGTGTAACTTTAGTTATTTATAGTGTAATTTAATCCTTTTATGATTGTAACTTAGTCAATAATAGTATAACTTTAGTATATTGAGAGTGTGACTTTAGTCCATCGAGAATGTAACTTTAGTTCATTGAAAGTGTAACTTTAATAGATTGTGTAACTTCAGTCACCGTCAACAATAACACCAAGTAAACAACAATAATAACAACCAATAACAACAAACATAACTATTTTTGTCATTAAAAAAACGACTTTTTATACGGTTATTATTAAAATCAACTAATTAGAAAAAAAAAATAGATCTAGAAAATTTGTTTATTAATTTCTGAAATTAAAAGTTATGTTTAGTAGATAAAAAAGTGGAGGAAAAATAACTAATAACAGTAAGTTTGAAAAAAAAAGTTGACCTAAAAGTAATAAAATTAAAAGGAAAAAAAGGAATGACTAGTAGATCTAAAAAAAGGAAACAAAAAAGAGAGAGAGAAGAAGACGGAGGGAGGGTGGTGGTGGGGCATGGGGTAATGGCGTCGTGGGTCGTGGAAGGAAAGAGGAAAACAAGGCGGCTGGTGCGTCGGCGTGGCGGCGTCATGGCGGTGTTGGTTGTGAGCGGTGGTAGAGGAGAAGAAAAGAATGTGTAGGGAAGAAGGCCGCAGAGGAGACGGAGGGTGGTGGCGGCCGAAGGTCGTCGACGACCCTTTTTTTCCAGATCTAGTTTTATTTTTCTAGATATGAGTTATTTGAAGGTGGGTCATGATAGATGATGTTGTGATTAATGAGGGAGGGAGTGTGGTGTTGCGAGCGGTGGCGACAAGGTGGTTGTGTGAGAGGAGGGTGGCTGGAGGAGGCGGTGGGTCGACAGGAAGAGGGTGGCTGAAGGAGGTGAGTGGTGCAAGGAGGGCGGCTGGAGGAGGCGTGAGAAGAGGGTGGCTGGAGGAGGTGGGCGGCGGCGGCGTGTGGATGGCGGCCGGTGGAGGTGGCGGCTGCCGAGGTGGAGGCCGGTGAAGGGTTTTTTTAGATCTAGGGTTTTTATTTTTTGTTTTGTTTTGGTGGTTGGTTTGAATTTAGAGAAAATAGAGGATGATGTTTTAGAGAGAAGGGAGAGTGTTTTGTTAGAGAGAAGGAGAGAGTGTTTTGAATGAATGAATTGTGTGGGAATTGAATTAGAGGGAGGAATGTATTAGTGGTTTAATTAGGGTGGTAGTGAGAGAAATGCATTAAACACCTCATTAATGACCATTTTCTTATTTTCATCTCAACCATTCATTTCCAAGATCTAATGGTCTACAAGAGGACTCATGGACTCAAGGAAATAAGGTGGACTCATTTGATCCTTTCTCTCTCTCTCTATATATATATATATATATATATATATAT
>JAIUZE010073496.1:0-57553 GCA_022085475.1 Heliosperma pusillum | reverse complement strand
GGCGTGAGAAGAGGGTGGCTGGAGGAGGTGGGCGGCGGCGTCGTGTGGATGGCGGCCGGTGGAGGTGGCGGCTGCCGAGGTGGAGGCCGGTGGAGGATTTTTTTAGATCTAGGGTTTTTATTTTTTGTTTTGTTTTGGTGGTTGGTTTGAATTTAGAGAAAATAGAGGATGATGTTTTAGAGAGAAGGGAGAGTGTTTTGTTAGAGAGAAGGAGAGAGTGTTTTGAATGAATGAATTGTGTGGGAATTGAATTAGAGGGAGGAATGTATTAGTGGTTTAATTAGGGTGGTAGTGAGAGAAATGCATTAAACACCTCATTAATGACCATTTTCTTATTTTCATCTCAACCATTTATTTCCAAGATCTAATGGTCTACAAGAGGACTCATGGACTCAAGGAAATAAGGTGGACTCATTTGATCCTTTCTCTATATTCTATATATATATATATATATATATATATATATATATATATATATATATATATATATATATATATATATATATGTAAGTATTAAATTTTAATTAGATAAATAAATAAAAAATGAATGAAGATTTATACATACCATTTCGTCCATGATTCTCAAGGTGTTTTTTCTACCCATAATGTGAGTAGGCAACGCCTTTCCCTTCTCTTCACATCCCGACCTACGATTAGCCGAGGCTGATTGAGATCTCGCAACGAAAGAAGGATCTTCGACATGCCTATTCTTAAGCTTTCTAAATAAGTCCAAAGGAATCCACTTCGGCATGTGCTCCTCGTCTTTCTGCGAGGCTCGGTAGATCATATGACGTAAACGGGTCTTCATGGCGTATTCCCAAGGTTTCCTTACCATATCTGTATGGCAAGGATCGAAAGAAACCCTTTGCTGTCATGATTAATAACATAAAGTTAGGAAAATATTAAGTAAATAAACTAAAAACTAAAAAATCAATAACAAAGATAAATTGAGAAAAACAAATTTAAATAGATATAATTATAATATTTTAAATAATTATACCTCAAACCAGTTCCAGTTTGGCGTGTGTTCCTTGTACCCGCAGGTTATGGTCTCCGAAATCAGTTTAACCACATCTGAGTCACTAATCCTGAAATTAATTATCGTAGTTAAATACATTATATATAAATATTATGATATTTTAAATAATCATAATTATAATTAAACAATTAAAGTAAAAGTGAACTAGTCTTATCATACACCTGTTTCCTCATCCGGATCGAGGCGGACTATGCGAGTAGTAGTATCCACCTATATCGGTTGCACGTTCCCGTCATTGACTTGTTCATTCTCATACTCCTGCGCTCTGTTTTCTACATTACTACAACTACCTCTTCTTCGTCGTCCGCCCGCCATATAGAGAAAAACTTAAATATTCAAAGTTGTCATGAATTAACAAACATGTACAATTAAATAACAAGAAACTATATATTCTTATTAATGAATAATAAAAACAACTGTCAACAGCTGAAATGAAATTGCTTTTCAAACGCCCATACATTTAGAAAAAGTAGTTTCAACTAATATAAGAATTAGAAATAATCTTATTCATCATCACTACTTGAATTTTGGTTTTCGGAAATGTTGTATTTATAAAGAGAGTCTATAAAATCTTCTTCTTCCTCTTTATCTTCCTCTTTATCTTCTGCTCCGTCTTCCTTCCGCTTCTCCTCATCCTCCTTCTCCTCATCTTCTACCTTCTCCTCATTATTGTCCTCTACTTGAGTTTCATCTTTCTCCTCCTCTATAATTTCGTTATCATCTGGCACTTCAATTATCGATAGTAGTGCCTCACTACTAATAACATCTTCTTGAAACACAGATTCGACAATAGGAGCATCAACATGCGATCTGGCTTTAGTTTTGAATACTGCTGATCACTTATCTTTATCTCTTTTGATATTTGGATATGAAGTATAATAAACTTTTTCCACTTGATACGCATACACAAATGGATCGTATTTCGGAAATTTTCTGCTTCGATTAACATCCACAAGTTTATAATCCTTATGCATTTGCATTCCTTTTTCAGAATTATCTATCCAATCACATTTGAATAAAATAACATTATATGTGCTTTTTTAACCTGTGTACGATAATTCAACAACTTCATTGAGTGTTCCATAGTAGTCAGCTCCCTCAGTCGAACTTACACATACTCCATTATTACTTGTAGATTTTTCCAAATCTAACCCATCTTTGAAAGTGCGAAATTTGTATCCATTAATGAAATAACGTTTCCATGTTCGCACCCTTTTCGAAGGACCTTGTGCTAAGGCAATGAGAACTTGATCTTTTAAGTTGTTTACCTATCATTGTTAAATTATTATCAAATTATAATACCTTCAGCCATAATAAAAAAAAAAAGAGTAATCTGTTGTTAGTATGTAGTATGTACTTACTTGTCCTCTAAACCATTGAAAAAATCTTCTGTCAAATTTGTTCCAAATATCCTCGGCTGTGAGAAATTGGGAATATTCTGTTTTGATATAGTTTTCAAACAACCTATATTCATTATAAATAATGTCGAATTAAGTAATAGTTACATGTTATAATTCTTAATAATTTAAGTTCCTAAGATCGATTTTTTTACTTACACTTCGTTATGCTTCAATTCATCTAAATCACAGTTAGATAAAACATATAAGTGTGCACGTTCATATTCGTTGTCTTCTAAAAATCTTTCACGGCACTTTCCAGAACTAATACCCCCGTGATCTTGAAAAATCTCGGGTAAGGTAGAATACGTAGGCTCTTTCAAGCCTACGTCGAGATCCTTGGCTTTTGTGTCTTCGCTCTCTTCAAAATAAAAGGAATAGAAATTGGCAATTTCTTCAAGCAAATACGCGTTGCATATAGAACCTTCAACACGCGCTTTATTTTTAATCTTTTTTTTTCAAATGATTTAAGAACCTATAAAAAACTTGGTTAAGATAGAATGAAATTAAAGTTAAAATTGGATAATTGTGGAATTAATTACCTCTCAAAAGGATACATCCACCTATATTGCACTAGACCACCCATTTTCAGTTCATACGGCAAATGAATTGGTAAATGCTCCATTGAGTTAAAAAAAAGAAGGTGGAAATATCTTCTCTAACTTGCAAATGATTTCGGCAATGTTGTTCTCGAGAGTAGTCATTTTTTCAACTTGTATCGATGAAGTACACAAATCTCTGAAAAATTGGCTAATCTCAGTTATTGCATTTCACTCATTCTTCGGGAGAAGGTGCCTTAAAGCCACTGGAAGTAAACGCTCCATAAACACGTGACAATCATGACTTTTCAATCCATGTAGTTTCAACTCGTGTTTATCAACCCATCTACTCAGATCTGAAGCATAACCGTCCGGAAATCTCAAATTGGATATCCAATCACACAACACCTTCTTTTGTTCTTTATTCAAAATGAATGAATCCATTTTTCGCTGTTTAGAACAAATTGTCAACATGTCCTCTTGTGCCTGTGGGGTAAATTTTGTCTTGTTTTTCACATCCATCACCGTGTGAATCAGTTGCTCGAAAACGTTTTTCTCGATATGCATTACATCAAGGTTATGACGAATTAATAGTCTTCTCCAATAAGGAAGTTCCCAAAAAATGCTTTGTTTCCACCACCCAATTCGAGAAACTTTTAACGAGTCCAATTCAGCTTTACTTGTGATAAGGGTAAAGTCGCGTCTCCTTAATCAAAGTAAACCTAAATCACTACTAACTAATAGTCAGCGGTAAACAAGGTATCGAATCCACAGGGAGGCGGTAGTATTCTAATCTGTTAAACTAGGTTTGTCTCTATAGTAACAATTTCGGGGTTTTGAGATTGAGTTTCTAGTCTAAAAGCGATCAATAATAATAACTAATAGCAAACAATAACAACTAATAGTAATAACAACTAATGATAAACAATAACAACTAATAATAAAAGGTTGAAAACAATAAGATTAAAAGTCTAGGGTCTCAGGTTCACTAAGATTATTGTTCAGGGGTAGGGATGTAGTCAACTATCATGCAATAAAGTTATCTAAGGTCACAAGATCAGTCGATTCAATTATGCCCTTTAGATCTACAATTTAACATGCGATCGATATCGATATTAATAACAACAATATTAAATAAAGTAAACATGATTAACAATAACGAAAGGATGAAAAAAGAATAATTAAAGAACAAGAAGTTACTAATTGAATAACAAAGAAGAAAGATTGAAAAATACCGATTACAAGTTGAACTAAAGACAATCGTCTTGATAATAAAATCCCGAGGCTAGCTAAATTAGGTTTTCTATTATTAAAGCATCAAAGCATAAAAAGCATAGCTAATTGTGAAAAACGAGATTTCCTTTTATAATACAAATCTAATAAATTAGGTTAACTAGTTTAGGAAAATACGAAAAAGCCGTCAAAAAGCTAGGTTGCTCGATCGAGCAAGGGACTTCTGCTCGATCGAGCAGCCATGACCACGACTCGGTCGAGCAAGGTAGGGTGCTCGGTCGAGCATCCCTCATTTAGGCTCGTTTCTTCGATTTTCTTCATTTCTTCTCTTTCGTTCTCGATTTCCGTGCCTAACCTCCTACGATCCAACTCCGCCATGCTTCGTATCTACTCAAAAAGCTCCAAATGCATCCAATCTGCATTAAAACATAACAGAAGCAGCATAATCGATATTCTAGCTAAAATAGCATAGAAATAAGTAAGGAAAGACGGTAAATCGAGTTATATGTTTCTAAGGGAAGCATAAAATATGTATATAAATAATGATCATCAAACTCCCCCAAAACAATCCTTTGCTTGTCCCTAAGCAAAGCACTCAACACTATACAAAGACAAACATAGAAATGGTGAATGAAAAATTCAAAGCTAATGTTAATGCACATAATAATCCCAAGCTATCCATATCTATAACAAAGTAATGACCAGTTTGTACCAATAAAAAAAATTCAAAGGCACGGGAAAGTAGAAAACGTGGCTCATATTTGATCGGTTCTGTCGCGGTCCCGAAACAAAAATAATTTACCCAGACTAGGCTAACAACATAAGGAATGTAATTAGGGAAGTAGGGTGTCGATCCTCAGGGAGTGCGTGTTACTTATGAATTGCTATGGTTTGGTTTTCATTTAGATTCGAGTCACTTGAGGTGGTTGTCTAAACTATTAACATAAAATAGAATGACAAGTATATAAATGACGATATGTAAATGACAAGTATGTAAATTGCAAAATAAAAACTCAGAACAGAAGACATACCCGATCGGGTTGTCACGTACCCGATCGGGGAAATCCTCTGATCTAAATAACAACAATTAAATTCTAACTAAAAGCGATATTTAAATGACAATATTAAAAGTCTATCTAACTAAACTAATAAACTAGAGAATAATAATAAAATAAAACTATCTAAAAACGAAAATGGAAAGACGATAAAGTAAACTATCTAGATGACAATGTAATAAACTATCTAAGAATAGAAATAAAATGAAGATAAAGTGAACTAACTAAACAACAATAAAATAAACTATCTAAAACGGTAAATTAAACTATTTAATCAAATTGAAATAGTGAAAGAGAAATACATGTAAAACTAATTAAAAGTCTCATAGATACCGATATTAGAGTTACTATGATTGTCTAGGCCTTGTAGCGGTATATTCCTTCCGGATTCGTACCGACCTTTTAGTGGGTCCTAACGTCCTTTCAGCATGGTTAAGTCACTAAACCCCTATTGGTAGTCCTAATTCCTATCCCAACTCTCGTTATAAAGATAGAAATGACTAATACAAACGATTGTTTATGGCCACTAAACATAGTTATAGAATTTGACACGACCAAAGGAAGAAACAACTAGATGATTCAATCGGTAACTACTCTTCTTTTAATTTATTTAACTCGTAAATCATTTCAATACTACAACTCTATTTATTTTATTTACACAATGATAATTTTACAATATTAGAATTAATCTAATCTATATGATTATGTGATTAAGTAGATTAGTAAGAAATAGATGTATGAAATTAAACTATGAAATATAAACACTAAAGTGATTATGGTGATTATATTAACAATGATTCTAATGACAATTTTTAGGATTATTTGACTAGGTAAATTATAATGTGACATGCTAAATAATATTTTGGTTTTAACTAGATTAATTTTAGATTGATTTCCTAATAATAACAATATTATGAAAATGATACTAGTGAGATTATACTTCATGATGATTAAAATTGCATAAGTAAATCAAGATTAGAGAATTACCGAGTCGGAATATGAGTATATAAGAACGAAAGTAAGAACAAATATCCAACCAAATAACAAAAGCTATGAAAACACTAGAGAAATACTAAGAAATAAACTATAAAAACTTGTAAGAATGTAACACCCGCAAATGTACCCTATTTTTATAGTAAAAATATTTTACGGATACTTTTCAACGAAATTTAGTTTTAATTTAGAATTTAATTTTTCCGAGTCGAATTTAGAATATCCGAGTTCGTATTTGGAATTTCCGCGAGTTTTCAAGTAAAACCCGTCTTAAGCCGTCATTGACTTTTGTTGACTTTTTTCCTCATACTCCCCTTAACCTATTTTCATTCACACAAACACAACACCTTTCTTCTTCCTTAAGAAATTCCAAAACCTTGCCTTCATTTTTAATCCAAGCTTATAATCGTCATAACTCTTTCGTTTCTTGCTCAAATTCACGTAAGTTCGTCTTATTCTTCCCCTCTTAGCTTCCTCTATCCGTATTGGTAATAAAATTACCGTCTTTCTCGCTTTTTAAATTATCCGTCTTTCTCAAGGTGAATGATATTCATCTTTTATTATCTAATTGTATGTAGGTGGAGACTAGGAAGGTTTAGAAACCGTTTAAAGACGCGAAAAGGTAACGGTGAAGGGTTACTCTATATCATTTACGTGTTTTATGTGTTTTCTAGGCTAGTAATCGTATTTAGATTATGGTTAGTATGCTTAGGACTTGTGTTGTTGTTGTTGGTTGTTGTTAGTTGTTAATTGATATGAGAATTGATGGTTTGTGATGATAAATGAGGATTAATGGTTGATAACTTGTTGGGATTTGATTGTGCCTGAATCCCGTGTAGGACGATGGCTGCGTCGTGGGACGCAGGCTGCGTCGTAGGACGCAGGCTGCGTCGTGGGGCGCAGGCTGCGTTGCGCGCGGCCGACTGCAGTTTTCCTGCACTGACCCCTTTTCGTAAACTGATCATATCTCCTTTGTTACTTGCTTGTTTTGGGCTTGTGATATCCCGTTGGAATCGTAAGAGGATAAACTATCACCTCCATTTAGAATTTCTGCATTTTCATGTCTAGAACTCTAGTTATGATCGTTTGAAGTGGACCCTTGTTTTCGTTGGTTTCCAAACAACGTTGTTTTGGAGAGGTGATCTATGTTTTTATTCATTATGCTTCATAAACTTGTTCTAATGCTTATGTATCATGTATTGATTTATTTTTATCATAGTTAAGTTTATATAATTCCCTAATCACATGTTTTGTGACGGTTTTTGGTATGTCCCACTTTGAGTCGGTTTTTACAAATGTTACGGTTTGAGCACTATATTGGTATGTGCTTTGTACTCTCATTCCCTTGGCTACCTCCACGTTCGTAAGGCTGGAATGTCGGAACGGGGATGTATCCTACTGCTTAATTGCATGTGTTAGTGGGCATACGACGACGTTGTTAGGAGGCGAACGCTTTCCGTTGATCGATCCGGCCATCAAATGTTGTGTACTTGCGAGGTGGTGTTATTTGCATGTAGCGTACCGCTTGTTATGAGGCTTGTGCTCTTTTCTGCCTCTTTCGTGAAGGTTGACCGAATTTGGGGTACTCGGCGTCTATGATTGACCGAGTCTTAGATGTGGAACGTCTTACCACATGTCGAATCGGGAAATGTCTTATCCCGAGAGTCTGGCCAGGTTTAGACTAGGACCGTATTATTATCGTCGTCCTACCGGGAGGAAATTAGTCTACATATACGAAATGTAGCATCGTGTATGCGTTCAGGGAAACGTCTTATCCCGTGGATGCCTTTTAATCATACTTGCCATGTACACGGTGCTAGTGCATTTCATTTACCGTGAGAGATGTCGTCATTGAGTCGTTATGGTTGGTTGAATGATTATATGATTGATCATTGGATGACTTGGCATGGTTTGGTTGTCGAGTCTCAATCTTATCAAACTTATACCGCTAACGGTGAGATGTAAGCCCTAGTGAGCGTATTCGGTTGCCTAAGAGTGTCTTCTCCGAGTCTATCTATAGCATGATGATTACGGATTTTACTTCATATGCTCTTTTCATTATATATTGAATTGCCTATCTATTCTTATCGTATTTCACATGTATATCTATATATGCATGCTTCTATTTTTGTATTTCCTTCTATGTACGTTTAATGTGATATGGCTGGGAGAATCCGGAGTTACTCCCTACTGACTGTGGCGTTCATGTTTTTCATGGATGAACAGGTTGCTTGATTGGATGGCTTTTTGCTTGTGGTATTTTGGGTTCAGGTGTGAGCTAGCGGGCGTTGTCCCTGGATGAAACACCTCTAGGCGTTGATTAGCTAGTTGCTAATAACTTTGTTGTTGGTTAACATTTTGAGAGACTACGTCTCTTGTTGTATTTCATACTTTAGTTTGTAATAATTGACACTCCTCGTATTTTCTATTTGCATGTAAAAACTTTTAAAAACACCGTATTTCCGCTAATTAAATCACATGCTTGTATGTTTTATTTCCGCATTCGCGAGGGTTGTCACAGTTGGTATCAGAGCTTAAACGCTCCCGACGCACACACGTGAACCTTAAACTTAAATTACTTGACCTTGAAATAATCAATGAGAGATGGGTAGACTTAAGGACCTAAGTTGGTAGTCTTTGGTGCACTTGATGTTTGTTAGGTTCTAACTTGTTTGTTGATTGTGTTGAGTGATGTTATGTTTGTTTGTATCTACCGTCTTAAGGTGGATCATTGTGATACCTAGAAGAAGTATCCTCTACCGAAGATTTGAAGATTTTCAAGCCTAATTGAAGTGTATTTCTTCCTCATCTATGAATTCTCTCGTCCTTATTGTTTTATGCTCTCTTCCTCCTATCTAGGTGCTTCTTTCTCTTCCATTTTGTTTGCCTCTTGGAAATTACTCTTGATAGTTTCCTCCATCTTACCATTGGTATCCTTACCTTCCTCATGTAACATTTTTATGGATGTCATACCCTTTTGTTTGTAGTATATTGTACTTGGTCGGAAGAACTTTGAACTTTGTGGAATATTAGTGTTGGTTAGAATGAATTTGTGATTTGAGGAAAATGGTGTAGATCTAAATTCACCCTATAGTGGTGATTGGTTGTATCTCTAAGGAAAGGTAGTAAGATAAGTTTGATGATTTTAATGCTTGATGCTTGTCATGACTAATGTGTGGATAGTTCATGATATTCGATGGTGTAAGGTTGAATGAGTTGGTTATGACTTCTCAACTCATTAGTACTTTAGTCTTTTGGACTTAGAAGTTTAGTATTGTTTTGAAGACCATGCTTATGATAGGTCTAATTGGTGTAAATAGGAAGCTTTGAATGATATCTTGAGGTGCGAAATACTTTTGAGGTTAAGGGACGTCTTGTGGTTTCCTATTGTGTGTTTGTGAGTATAGGCTTGGTGGAAAAGCATTTGGCTATAGTTCTTGGATTTAAAGATATGATCTTATCCTATGGTATCGGAGACTCGTTTGAAGTAAGTAAGGTTTTCCGTTGTAAGTGAACCATAATTAACTTGAGGATTACTAGATATGAGCCGAGATGCGATGATGTGGCTATGTGGAATAACTTGGGACGTTAATGCTTTATGTTGCCTTGCGGTTGTACTTTGTTAATAATGAACTCGTGGGCTATATGATGTTGATAATGACGTTTTGTTTGGTGTTCTACCTTGTGGGCTGTAGGAGTTGAAAAGAGATTAGTATGGAGAATTCCTTATTGGTTCTTCGGTTTTTGAAACCTTTGGGAATGTGACAAATTATAGAGTTGAGAGAATGTTACTATGCTTGAGTTGCAATTCCGCATTTGGGAATCCGTGTGATATGAAAGGATGGATGAATTGGGTTGTAGTCGATTTATCAAATCTAGGTGTACCTTACTTTGATGATTGTACGCGGTATGATGGTCCCTTGTAAGAGGCCTTTGTAAAGGAATAATTAAGTTGTTTTACTATCGCCTTAAGTTTGAAAGGAGAAATTTTGTGGATTAAACCTTAAACCATTACCCGTGCCATTGTCCCTTTTCATTTCCATTCTTGAATGTTTTTGTCAAGATTGATCTTTAAGAAATCGCATGCTCGTATCTTCTTTCTTACTCGGATAGCTTCATAACTCTACCATCTGTTTTGTCTCTTCCTTGACCTCGTTATTTTCAGTGCTCCTCTCTTGTAATCTCGTGCCTTATTTATTCTTGTGTTCTCCTTGAGATTCCTTATCGTTTTCTACCTCGTTTGCTCCTTCATCTTTTCTCTAGTGGATTTGATATTCCGTTTGTAAGGCTCAAAGAATAAGCGTGATGTAATTTGAGATTCTTTAGCTAGAATATGTGTCCTTGGATTGAGCAAATTTCATGTTATAATTCATCATGGGAAATAGGACTTAAGCTCTAGGATGAATCCTAATAGTGATATTGTATCCTCTCTTAGTAGTTTTAGATTTGGAGCTTGGTATCGTAGTGTTATTTTGAGAATTGAGTTGATCATGATAATAGTTCGTTGTTGTTGGGTATTATATCGGTTGCTTGGTATGTCATTTGGGAATTAGATGTCTCTAATTGGTGGATTCTAAAAGAGACTTTGCTTCAGGGAAATTGAGTCGGTACCCAAAGTTTGAGGAGTTTTGTCATAAATGAAAATCGATTCATTTTGAGTTTTAGATGAATTAGATGATTTGAATGGTTGTCTGATTGCCAAGTGATTGATCATTTGTGGTTTGGAATTAGTAATTTTCTTTTATTCTTTAGGAATCATATTTGGAGATTTAGAAATGTTTGTTGCAAGCTTTGGATAGTGAGTGCTCAGTTGTTATGGATTATAGAGTTAGAATGGTGAACCCATTTATTTTGAGGATTATAATCACCATAGTTTGCTAATGTGACTATTTATATTTGAGGCTTCGAGCGTAGTAATGATCAAATTAAGGGTATTATGGCGTATTAAAGAATTCTTATAACCGATAATGGATTGTGGATTTTCCCTTGTCGTGAGACTTTGGATGAGGCTAGTTGGATCCTAGATGATTATGTTTTGTTGCGTGGTTTGTGTTTTGACTTTCGAGGATGAGAAAGTTCTTTGTAAATTTAGGATAATGAGTTTGAAGTAAATTGGATTAAAGGATTTCGTGGTAAGTCTCTTTACCTTGTGGATTATTAGTTGTGGAGTCTACCGTGCCGATGGACCTTAGTAGATTCTAATTGGATTCGAATAATTGGGATTTGTTACTCGAAGTTTCGTGATTATAGAATATTTTAGTAGAAATCAAATGATTGAAAATGTTGAGGTGTAACTTGGGTAAATTACATCCTCTTGAGGATTAGAGTATTAGTAGAGTTAGTACTATCAAATTCTTGTAGATCTTCCTGCCGATTTTATTGTCATCTTCCTATCCCTAGGAGTTCGATTTGTTTTGTTTTTGCTTGTTTTGTATACATTTTCATTCACTGAATTGTGTTTGTGATGCTCGAGTCGCTCTATGTACGTGTAATGTGTTCTTATTTTGATTTTATCTTTGAGAAAACCTTCGAATTTCCATATTGTATTTCTAATTTAACTTTTCAAAGAAGTCTAAAGATGGATTGTGTACCCTCTTTTTGGAGAAAATAGATTTCTTTTGCTTTTATACCTGGATTTTGCGTTTGGTTGGATGTTTGGACTTGTTATTGGAGACGTCTGGTGACTAGTGCTGCACTTATTAACGTTTGTTTTGAATTTCGATTTCACTATTTCGACTTTAATTTGATTTGGATAATTTGAGTTCTCGTTCGCGACGGGCATTCTTGTGATCCGTAAGTAAAGTTTCACACTTATGAAAAATTTCCTTAAACCGTTTTCGAGAAGAACATCATTTCATAAATGTTTTTCCCTTATAAAAGTTTTCATATTAATTTTGAAAACCGATTCTTGTCTTTGATACTTTTGTTTCCTACTCTCAAGTTTCGAGGACGAAACTTTTTAAAAGGTGGGGTGATTGTAACACCCGCAAATGTACCCTATTTTTATAGTAAAAATATTTTACGGATACTTTTCAGCAAAATTTAGTTTTAATTTAGAATCTAATTTTTCCGAGTCGAATTTAGAATATCCGTGTTCGTATTTGGAATTTCCGCGAGTTTTCAAGTAAAACCCGTCTTAAGCCGTCATTGACTTTTGTTGACTTTTTTCCTCATACTCCCCTTAACCTATTTTCATTCACACAAACACAACACCTTTCTTCTTCCTTAAGAAATTCCAAAACCTTGCCTTCATTTTTAATCCAAGCTTATAATCGTCATAACTCTTTCGTTTCTTGCTCAAATTCACGTAAGTTCGTCTTATTCTTCCCCTCTTAGCTTCCTCTATCCGTATTGGTAATAAAATTACCGTCTTTCTCGCTTTTTAAATTATCCGTCTTTCTCAAGGTGAATGATATTCATCTTTTATTATCTACTTGTATGTAGGTGGAGACTAGGAAGGTTTAGAAACCGTTTAAAGACGCGAAAAGGTAACGGTGAAGGGTTACTCGATATCATTTACGTGTTTTATGTGTTTTCTAGGCTAGTAATCGTATTTAGATTATGGTTAGTATGCTTAGGACTTGTGTTGTTGTTGTTGGTTGTTGTTAGTTGTTAATTGATATGAGAATTGATGGTTTGTGATGATAAATGAGGATTAATGGTTGATAACTTGTTGGGATTTGATTGTGCCTGAATCCCGTGTAGGACGATGGCTGCGTCGTGGGACGCAGGCTGCGTCGTAGGACGCAGGCTGCGTCGTGGGGCGCAGGCTGCGTTGCGCGCGGCCGACTGCAGTTTTCCTGCACTGACCCCTTTTCGTAAACTGATCATATCTCCTTTGTTACTTGCTTGTTTTGGGCTTGTGATATCCCGTTGGAATCGTAAGAGGATAAACTATCACCTCCATTTAGAATTTCTGCATTTTCATGTCTAGAACTCTAGTTATGATCGTTTGAAGTGGACCCTTGTTTTCGTTGGTTTCCAAACAACGTTGTTTTGGAGAGGTGATCTATGGTTTTATTCATTATGCTTCATAAACTTTTTCTAATGCTTATGTATCATGTATTGATTCATTTTTATCATAGTTAAGTTTATATAATTCCCTAATCACATGTTTTGTGACGGTTTTTGGTATGTCCCACTTTGAGTCGGTTTTTACAAATGTTACGGTTTGAGCACTATTTTGGTATGTGCTTTGTACTCTCATTCCCTTGGCTACCGCCACGTTCGTAAGGCTAGAATGTCGGAACGGGGATGTATCCTACTGCTTAATTGCATGTGTTAGTGGGCATACGACGACGTTGTTAGGAGGCGAACGCTTTCCGTTGATCGACCCGGCCATCAAATGTTGTGTACTTGCGAGGTGGTGTTATTTGCATGTAGGGTACCGCTTGTTATGAGGCTTGTGCTCTTTTCCGCCTCTTTCGTGAAGGTTGACCGAATTTGGGGTACTCGGCGTCTATGATTGACCGAGTCTTGGATGTGGAACGTCTTACCACATGTCGAATCGGGAAATGTCTTATCCCGAGAGTCTGGCCAGGTTTAGACTAGGACCGTATTATTATCGTCGTCCTACCGGAGGAAATTAGTCTACATATACGAAATGTAATCGTGTATGCGTTCAGGGAAATGTCTTATCCGTGGATGCCTTTTAATCATACTTGCCATGTACACGGTGCAGTGCGTTTCATTTACCGTGAGAGATGTCGTCAGGTGTCGTTTGGTTTGTTGAATGATTATTGATTGATCATTGGATGACTTGGCATGGTTTTGTTTGTCGAGTCTCAATCTTATCAAACTTATACCGCTAACGGTGGAGATTGCCCTAGTGAGCGTATTCGGTTGCCTAAGAGTGTCTTCCCCGAGTCTATCTATAGCATGATGATTACGGATTTTACTTCATATGCTCTTTTCATTATATATTGAATTGCCTATCTATCCTTATCGTATTTTCACATGTATATCTATATATGCATGCTTCTACTTTTGTATTTCCTTCTATGTACGTTTAATGTGATATAGCTGGGAGAACCCGGAGTTACTCCCCACTGACTGTGGCGTTCATGTTTTTCATGGATGAACAGGTTGCTTGATTGGATGGCTTTTTGCTTGTGGTATTTTGGGTTCAGGTGTGAGCTAGCGGGCGTTGTCCCTGGATGAAACACCTCTAGACGTTGATTAGCTAGTTGCTAATAACTTTGTTGTTGGTTAACATTTTGAGAGACTACGTCTCTTGTTGTATTTCATACTTTAGTTTGTAATATTTGACACTCCTCGTATTTTCTATTTGCATGTAAAAAGTTTTAAAAACACCGTATTTCCGCTAATTAAATCACATGCTTGTATGTTTTATTTCCGCATTCGCGAGGGTTTTCACAAAGAAAGTGTGCTAAAAGATATGTAAAGATGATAATAGATTATATGAAACTTAGATTATTAGATAATTGTTGGATGCCTATTGTGTGTGATGATCATTGGCTTTTATAAGGCTGCATGGTTGCTGATCCTTCGTGCAAATTCGTACCCTAGTCAGAGCATTAAACCACCCATTTAAGCTCGGATTGAAGAAGAGCCAAGTAAAGTCTTCTTGCAGAAATACCCGATCGGGTATTGAGCAATCCGATCGGGTTTTTGTGTAATATGGATTTTCCGTCTTTTCATCTTAGGCACGGAATCCTATGCCTTGGTCTTTGGTCAATGCACTACGGAATTGGGCTTGGGCTGATCTTTTCTTGACTTGGGTTGAGGTTTCTTTTTAAAGTTCAAAGCCAAGATCCAAATTGGGTCCATTCGAGGAAAGATGTAGCGGAATCGTAATCAAGTCGTAAACTGGCTATCATCAATTCCTTGAAAACTCGTATCCTAGTGTCTTTGCTCCATAAAGTAGGAAAATATAGCAAAACCGCTTCACTTCCTATAAAACGAGTCAAAACACGCAAAACAACTAGAATAGCAATATTAGCTCGTTAATCACTTAACAAAGTGCATAAATCGTATGGAAATTGAGCTAAAACGGGGGATAAATCAGTACAAAATATCACTTATCAAACTCTTCCAAGCTAAACCCTTGCTTGTCCTCAAGCAAATATAACAATCATAACTAGGACAAGGGTAGCTAACAATGATCAATCTATCGTACAAGTCTCAAAAAGTAAGCTCTTAATAAGCAGATGAATCATAAACCCGTTACAACAAGGGCGAAGGAAAATGCGGAACATGGTTGAGATTTACATAACGGCGCAGCATAGAAAATATTCTTCGGACCTTTTCAGCTCTTGCATGATCTTTTGACAATGGACTCTCACGGTACACTCATCACTCAAATTTTTGTAAAATAGGAAATATTGGGTTAAATTTGAAGTGACACTCACCTATCTACAACTTATAAGAATGTGCCCGCAGTCTAGTATGGTAGACAATCCAAAATCATTAAGTAAAACTAATCATGATCAAAATATAATGTAAGAAGCCAAGAGAAATAAAGAAGAGGCTTGGGAAGTTTGGGTAAGAAAGTGGACAAACGATTTTGGTCATGTGGAGCTTAAAGTCAAGCTAGTAATAACCAAATGTGCAGTGGATACTCAATCCAAATCATACCAATTCCCATCAACAAAAGTCAAAGCCAAAAGCAGCATATTGGCTTATTAAACATTAGAAACCGAATTACGACTTCCCATAATTTTCTTTCTTTTCATTTCATGGAAGCGTTTTTCCTCTTTTCTTTTCTTTTTTTTTCCTTTTCTTTTGAGCTTTCAATTTCATTTTTCATTTTTTATCGTTTTTTTTTTCAAAGCTCTCTTTTTTTCTTTTTCTCTTTCACATCAAAAACCGGGAATCAGTAATCCCGAGACAAGTTCACACCAAACGGTGGCATTATCAGAACATCGCAAAAGCATAGAACAACCATACACATATAGTTGGTTACTAGCTCAACAAGGGTAGGCAAAATTTTAATGTAGCTAGAGAAAGAAGGGTGTTTTTGTGAAAGGTGAACAAGAGATTGAATGGCTTCAAAATGTAGATCATGACAGTAATACTTATAGAAAATGGAATAAAAACCATACTTATGCGTTTTGATGTAACACAGACTATAAGGGGAAACTACTCACTCCTAAACTGGGATCGGGTTCAGATGTACCGACCACTGGAAGCTCTACCTTACAATATGAGTAGCTTGTCAAAGTCAAGATCAAGCTTAATTAAGTCCAAATGCAATTCCCTACCTACTGTGTACAAGACATCCCCATGAATGCACAATTCCTCATAATAAAACGAAACATCAGTTTATAAAAACTATAAAATGAGAAATGTAAGATGGAAATGATCTTTTCTTTTTTTTGTGTTTTGAGTTTTTCGATTTTTTTCGATTTTTTTTTTTTAAAAAAAAAAACTAAAAAGAAACTAAGAAAATTAAAAGAAAAGAAACTAAAAAGAAAACTAAAAATCTAAATGCAATCCTAAATGCAGTTCCTAAATGCAAATCCTCCCCCAAGCTAAAACTTCACATTGTCCTTAATGTGCAGGCAATTATAATAGAAACAAACCGAAAAACGGTTGATAGCACATGGAACAGAAAAACGATATGAAATTCTAATCGGAAAAGGGGCTTAAAAAGAAAGCTAAAAATGTGAAAAATAAAGAAAAGAAATAAAATTCTTACAAAATGGCTAGCCTCCCCCAAGCTAGTATGAACAAGGGGAGCTCATCATCTCATCACAAAGGCCACCAGCTACGGCCTCTCCTCTCAGAAGGAGGTGGCTCGGGTGCGGATCCAGAAGCATCTGCATAGTGGGTATCATTTGCAGAATGATAACTACCACGAGAAGGAAAGATCTCGGTTGGGTTGCTGGCTCCAAAGGACTGATACTCCTCCATTTTGTGATTAGGAAAATCACCTCCATACCCTCCAAACCTCTCGACGCCATAGTCGGTTGCACAGTAATCCGGTCCGGTTCGCGGCACACCAGCATCATAAGCAGCACCATACCTCCCTTCGGGCCAAGTATAAAAAGATGGGTGGGGGCCCTCGGGTCTAATCACACCTTGCCTAGCAAAGTGGTCATATATGGGGTGCAAAGCAAGCTGCTGGTCGGACTGAATTCTATTGACAGACAATGTTAAAGCTTCAAACATGGCGGCTACATCGCCCTCAGCATGGGTCGATTGACAGGATGATCCAACCTCAGGGTGGCTGGATCTAAGCTGAACAGGGGGGTCAATGGGGGTAATATCCCCAACAGGAAGGTAGTAAGTAGGTCGAGGTAAGATAGCCTCACCCTCTTGAAGTGGAGGTCGCTGCCGAAGAATTGGAATTTGTTCTACTTCGGCTGTCAACTTGACCGAATCACGGCCAGCTATCCTCCAAATCATATGGGGGTGAGAAGCGCGAAACCAGTTGAGCTGAACAAAATAAGCATAATCCAACCCATTTCCCATTTCGGTGGGAGGTGTAGTCAATGCCTGAAGGTCGGTGGTGGCTTGGTTAAAGCCACAAACTCTCATAGCTAGGTGAGTGATAAGACCCCCATAGACAATGGTTGTGTTCTTAGGATTAATCGCTTTGGTCAACTGAACAGCAAAATGATACGGTATACTAACAGACCACGGTGCATCACCATCCACATTCAAAAATCCTCCTAACATTTCTAACTCTACTCGTCTCACCAAATGAGGCTCAGCACGACCCAAAAAGGTCCATCCCATGAATCTTTGCCAGATTCTAATGGCGGGATGATGTATATGTTGGTGTGGGACATGGTCCCAACGAGAGACAGGGTAAGTCAAAATAGCACTCCAAAACAGGCTAACATCAAAGCCTTCTGGAGGTGAGGGAACATTATTTTCAGTGGTGAGACCAAAATAACTAGCAAAGTTCTCCAAGTTCATACTATAATCATCATTGAACAAACGAAACCGAACTTGAGGCATAGTGTTTCTATTTCTAGACCGATGCAACTCGAAAGAGCTCAAAAACTCAAGAGTTAATTGGTGGTAAGTCTCATAGCTAAAGTTCATGCTAGCACTCATACTTAGACCCCTAAACAACACTTTAACATGCTCAAAAAGTTTCATATGCCTTAAAGAAGAAACATTGAGAAACTTGGTAGCCCTCATACCTTTGCTTTTAAGTACGCACCATTTTTGCCATTGCTCATGTGAGCTAAATTCTACATCGGGGAAACTAGGATCATGCATAGCATTCCCTTGATTTCCGGGTTGTTCATTAGCATCAAACATTTCAATATCCTCCTCTTGTGCTCTACTACTCTCTCCTTGAGTGGAGGTTCTTGCCCTCTTTGATTTCCTTAGTGTAGGTGCCATTTTCTACAAATAACTAGTATTAAAACACTTCATTTGTAAACACAATTTGATAGTCATAAGTGTTTAGAATACTAAGCTTTAAAGCACAAATTCAAGCATAGTGACCTTAGTAAAACATTGTCATGCTATCTTTAAGCACAAATGGATGTTATAAGCATAGCAATATGTTAATTAGGTGAGCAACATATACTTGAATCATGAATTTGGCTACTACCTAAGGTACTAATGCTAAATTATCATAATAAGACCATAAGTTCATAGTATAAGGCATGAATTCAAGCATCATACTATCACTTAAACAAAAGCTCTTAGCATAAAGTAAAGATGAGCATCCTAATTAGCAAATGAACATCCAAATCAAAGTAATCATCCTAATTAATCACTAGAATTCACTCTATAGCATGTAAGAATCATTAGAAATCCAATTTAAACAAGTTTTACAATCAAAATCAAGAACCCCCAAATTGGAGTTAGGGTTTGTTTATGTTGGATTTCTGAAAAATATAGAGAGATTGAAGTAACTAAATTAGAAATAACTTACTTGATGATGATTAGTAGTTGCCCTTGATGAACTATAGGAACAAATTTTGCAAGAATAGACTAAGAATTGAGGGTTTTGAGAAAATTTTAGCTTTGAGATTGAAGAACACGGATATAAGGTAGCAAGCAAAAGGGTAGCAAATTGGTTTTATAGAAGAAAATAGAGTAAAACACGAAACAGACCATTTACCCGATCGGGTAAGAATGGATCCGATCGGGTAAGTTCGCTGATCCGGATTTTGTGTCTTTTTTCTTTGCCACTTGCTCTTACCTTTTGGCTATGTCCTTGAACATATTTACTAACCTTAGTAATCTTGACAACTTGTGCCAAGGATAGCTTCGTCTTGTCTCAATAGGTCCTCCGATTCTAAGTACAAAAATCTATTGACGAAATATGCATAATAACAAGTAAAACGAAGAAAGTTTTCCTAACTATTACAACATAAAATCCAAAAAATAAAGAGTCCAAATAAAATAGTCCAAACTAAAATCATTGTCTAATAAGTAAAAGAGAAAATGCATAAAGAAAAAGAAAAGAAAAAGACGGGTTGCCTCCCCACAAGCGCATTTTTGAGTCATGCTAGACTTTGTTGTTCTATCCCCCCTTAAGCCTTATGAAAGGATTTTAGCTCCTAGTAGCTGGATTCGTCCTTGAATTTCCTCATTTACCTTTTTGCCAACACCCATGGCAATCTCATTCTTCATGCTTCCGCATCTTTGAAAGCCTCTAGGTCGCCATCTCCAACACTCAACACATCCCCCTTTTTGTCAAAGGTGGCACTCAATCCATCTATTTCAAATGTGATCTTTTCTCCTTTCACATCAATACAAGCTCCAACCGTATTTAGGAAGGGTCTCCCTAATATGATATGGTCATCCCTTTCCCCCTTTGAAAATATTACATAAAAATCGACGGGGATGAGGAAGTACCCAATCAGTATTGGGACATCTTCCACAATTCCTGCCGGAGTATGCATAGATCCATCGGCAAGTTGAAGGCTAGTACTAGTGAATTTCATTTGTATGGGGCAATGTTCATGATAGACATCAAAAGGCATGACGCTAATTGAGGCTCCTAAGTCACACAATGCACCTTTTACCTTATGAAAACACATGGTGAAAGAAATGTTGAAACAACCTGGGTCTTTAAGTTTGGAAGGGATGAGGATCTTCCCTTCTTCAAGGATAGGTTCCTTGTGATTATCCTTGGTTGCTTCTTTTTCCTTGGATATCTTGCCAATCCTTGCTTCTAACTTTGAAAAAGCTTCGTTTGTTGCCAAAGTTGCCTCTTCAATCTTTCCTTCTAACCTCCCTTGAGCCTTTATCAATGACGTGATTAAAGCTTCGAGACGAGATGTTTCCTCATGTGTAGGGGCTTTGGTTGGTTTGGATAGTGTTGGATTGTTGCAAGGTTCATGGGGTAACCTAAAAATTGTCTCCTTACTCTTTCCATTCCCAAGAGGGTGATCACAAGGTTTGTCACTAATCATGTCAATTGTGACAATTGATGGCACGTCTCTCCCTTGGGCATTTTGACTAGAACTCGATGGGGTCAACTCCTCCACTCTCCTTTGGAGAGACAAAATGGTTGATTTAAGTGAGTTTAAGCCAGAAAAGAAGTATGAGTACATGTTATGGTGGGTTCGGGTTACTTCCCTTAACTTGATATCCACTTTCGCTATGAATTGATCATTTTGAAAGGATGAGTGTGGAATTGGTTGAGATGTGTTAATGGGTTGAGTTTGGCGAATTTGTGGGTGGAAAGGGTTTAAGGTTGTGAGTTTGTTCCCACATCGTTGAGGTATATGCCCTATCCCACCACAAAGTTCACATGGTGTTGTAATTGAGGTAAATGGATGAAAAACTTTGGGGCGATATATAGTGCTCTTTGGGGTGGTTTCATTGGATTGACTAGGACAAGCTAAGGAAATTGTAGTGTCAACTTCATTTGAAGTTTCCACTCGACTCTTCTTTCGCTCTCCCCCTTTGGGTTGTGAACCTTCCCCTCTTTCTTTTTGTGATTTAGTTGATAGGTTTGACAAATTGTTTATGAACCTACGGTGAAAAGCAATGACAATCTCTTCCCACTGCATAGGTCTTGTTGCTTCCTTTAAGCGACGGGTGAACCACCATTTTGCTTCTCCCTTTAGTGATAAAGGAAAAAGTGTTTCTCTAATTTCATTTTGCGTGATTCCCTCCCTCATAAAGGTTTGACAAAGTTCGCAAAAGGTTTGAAGATGATGAGACGGGTTTTCGTTTGGTTTTCCACTAAATTGATTACCCTCTATGAGAGCAATCAAAGTCAAATGGACCCTTAGGATCCCACTGGCAAGCTCAAAAACCCGGTACCTTGGATCTTCTCTAGTTAGCACCATTTTTATCAACCTACAAGAAAAACACAAAAGAGAAAGTTAGTAACGATTTTAGGTACGATTGCACCTAGAAATGGTAGATTAAATAAAAACCAACAATTCATAAATAAACAAAACCGTGCTCCCCGGCAACGACGCCAAAATTTGATCGGTTCTGTCGCGGTCCCGAAACAAAAATAATTTACCCAGACTAGGCTAACAACATAAGGAATGTAATTAGGGAAGTAGGGTGTCGATCCTCAGGGAGTGCGTGTTACTTATGAATTGCTATGGTTTGGTTTTCATTTAGATTCGAGTCACTTGAGGTGGTTGTCTAAACTATTAACATAAAATAGAATGACAAGTATATAAATGACGATATGTAAATGACAAGTATGTAAATTGCAAAATAAAAACTCAGAACAGAAGACATACCCGATCGGGTTGTCACGTACCCGATCGGGGAAATCCTCTGATCTGAATAACAACAATTAAATTCTAACTAAAAGCGATATTTAAATGACAATATTAAAAGTCTATCTAACTAAACTAATAAACTAGAGAATAATAATAAAATAAAACTATCTAAAAACGAAAATGGAAAGACGATAAAGTAAACTATCTAGATGACAATGTAATAAACTATCTAAGAATAGAAATAAAATGAAGATAAAGTGAACTAACTAAACAACAATAAAATAAACTATCTAAAACGGTAAATTAAACTATTTAATCAAATTGAAATAGTGAAAGAGAAATACATGTAAAACTAATTAAAAGTCTCATAGATACCGATATTAGAATTACTATGATTGTTTAGGCCTTGTAGCGGTATATTCCTTCCGGATTCGTACCGACCTTTTAGTGGGTCCTAACGTCCTTTCAGCATGGTTAAGTCACTAAACCCCTATTGGTAGTCCTAATTCCTATCCCAACTCTCGTTATAAAGATAGAAATGACTAATACAAACGATTGTTTATGGCCAATAAACATAGTTATAGAATTTGACACGACCAAAGGAAGAAACAACTAGATGATTCAATCGGTAACTACTCTTCTTTTAATTTATTTAACTCGTAAATCATTTCAATACTACAACTCTATTTATTTTATTTACACAATGATAATTTTACAATATTAGAATTAATCTAATCTATATGATTATGTGATTAAGTAGATTAGTAAGTAAAAGATGTATGAAATTAAACTATGAAATATAAATACTAAAGTGATTATGGTGATTATATTAACAATGATTCTAATGACAATTTTTAGGATTATTTGACTAGGTAAATTATAATGTGACATGCTAAATAATATTTTGGTTTTAACTAGATTAATTTTAGATTGATTTCCTAATAATAACAATATTATGAAAATGATACTAGTGAGATTATAATTCATGATGATTAAAATTGCATAAGTAAATCAAGATTAGAGAATTACCGAATCGGAATATGAGTATATAAGAACGAAAGTAAGAACAAATATCCAACCAAATAACAAAAGCTATGAAAACACTAGAGAAATACTAAGAAATAAACTATAAAAACTTGTAAGAAAGTGTGCTAAAAGATATGTAAAGATGATAATAGATTATATGAAAGTAAGATTATTAGATAATTGTTGGATGCCTATTGTGTGTGATGATCATTGGCTTTTATAAGGCTGCATGGCTGCTGATCCTTCGTGCAAATTCGTACCCTAGTCAAAGCATTAAACCACCCATTTAAGCTCGGATTGAAGAAGAGCCAAGTAACGTCTTCTTGCAGAAATACCCGATCGGGTATTGAGCAATCCGATCGGGTTTTTGTGTAATATGGATTTTCCGTCTTTTCATCTTAGGCACGGAATCCTATGCCTTGGTCTTTGGTCAATGCACTACGGAATTGGGCTTGGGCTGATCTTTTCTTGACTTGGGTTGAGGTTTCCTTTTAAAGTTCAAAGCCAAGATCCAAATTGGGTCCATTCGAGGAAACATGTAGCGGAATCGTAATCAAGTCGTAAACTGGCTATCATCAATTCCTTGAAAACTCATATCCTAGTGTCTTTGCTCCATAAAGTAGGAAAATATAGCAAAGCCGCTTCACTTCCTATAAAACGAGTCAAAACACGCAAAACAACTAGAATAGCAATATTAGCTCGTTAATCACTTAACAAAGTGCATAAATCGTATGGAAATTGAGCTAAAACGGGGGATAAATCAGTACAAAATATCACTTATCAATATTCCAAGATTTTACATGATACCGTAGTATAGACAAAAACCAAATACCTTTCAATTTTGCAAGGCTCAATTTGTCGGATTCTCGCGGATTCACTCAAGCACTCATAATTTTATGTAAGGGTGAGTTTTGTGAAGATAGAAAGAAATAGAAACACTCACTGAACTTATGAAACATGCATGCATTCTAATGTGATAGTAATTTCCCCTACTAATACGCATTCGCTATAAAGTACATGAATCAGGACAAAAAGGGAGGCTAATGGGTGATGGTATAGAAGTGGATTGTGCCAAGGCACGTATGGCAATGTGGGGCTAAGACCGGTAGTCGCAGCGACACTTACCAAAACAAATCTACAAGACTAGCACAAACCAACACCGACTAAAGAAATCATCTTAAGCTTTAGAGATATCGATATTGCTCTCTAAATATGCATTAGACTCTAGTATAATCCCTTTCATTTTCCCTTGAACAATTTAATGAAGCAACATATTTTTTTTTCTCTTTTCTCTTCTTTTTTTTCTTCTTTTCTTTTCTTTTCTTTTTCTTTTTTTTGGTGCAAATGTAAGCTTTGATTAATAAGGCACTAAGCCAATCGATACATAATCCTTTTACAAATAGGAGCAAACCAAATTAACACATACAACCAACATTACATACAAAAAAAAACTTTCATCTACATTAACTTCCTAGCCCTACACCATAGGACCTCTTCACGTTTAATACTTCCAAGCTCTAGCTGCATAAGTCGCATCCTAGCTTGAGCACAAACACCTTGAATTAGCTTTTCAGGCTTTTGTACATAAGCCTCCAATCTACACTTGTTCCTGCAATTCCAAATGCTATAATAAACAGCCACAACTAATGACCAATACACCTTTCTGATGAAACCAGTTCTCATTCTCAACCTAATCAATGCAGTAGGACTGTGCTCTCCTGTATATCTGATTTGAAGCCACTCATCCAAACATTTGAAGCATTTCTGAGCAAAACAGCATTCCTGAAATAAATGGTGATGATCTTCAGCAGTGTACCCACACAGAAAACAGTTTGTATTTCCTTCATAACCTCTTCTATGCATCCTATCTAAGGTAAGCAATCTACCCTTAACAGCAAGCCAATAGATAAAGCAATGTTTAGGAATGTTAAATCTGTTCCATGTGATGTTATACCACTCCACTCTAGTATTATCAGCCTCAGCCAGCCACTTATAGCCTTTAAGAATGGAGTATCCTCCTTCCTCCTGCCACTCCTCTGATTGCAGCCCCACCTTAAGTACCTCCTTGACTCCACATATTTTCCTCCAAGCCCAAGAACTTGAGCTAGTGGGACTATATGAAAGCCAATTTCTTCCTTTCAAGTATATCTTGTCAATCCACTTTATCCAGAGATGGTCTTTTTTTAGCATGATCCACCAAACTAACTTACCAACCGCAGCAGTATTCCAAATGGTACTATCATAGATACCAAGACCCCCTTCCTTTTTACTCTTGCATAAAATATTCCAAGCAACAAGGGGAGCCTTTGAGTATGTGTCCTCCCCTTCCCAAAGAAAATTTCTGCAAAGAGCCTTAAGAGTATCAATGACTCCCACAGGTAGAATGAAAATTTGTGCCCAATAATTATGAATGGTACTCAAAACAGATTTAACCAATACTAGTCTCCCTGAGTAAGAGATTTTCCTCTTGTTCCACCCTTTTATTCTAGCAGTCATCCTATCAACCAGCAACTTACAATCCACCCTAGTCAGCCTCTTATGAGATATGTTGACTCCAAGATACTTGAAAGGTAAGGTCCCTCTAGCAAAACCAGTATGATTTAGTATGAATTCCTCAGTCTCCCTGTCAATCCCCTTGATAATCAGGTCAGATTTCTCAGTATTAATCTGCAACCCTGAAGCCTTAGAGAACACATTAAAACCCTCTACAATCATGAATATAGACTTTATATCTCCCTTACAAAAAATGAGAAGATCATCAGCAAACATGAGATGATTAAGATTCAGCCCTTTACATAAATGATGAAATTTAAAACCAGGAAGTTCACCAATCATACTTAAGATTCTACTCAAGTATTCCATACAAAGAGTAAAGATAAGAGGAGAAAGGGGGTCTCCCTGTCTCAAACCTCTCTTTCCAGGAAAAAAACCAAAAGAACTACCATTCAGCACAATGGAATAAGCAGTAGTGGTAATACACTGCATGATAATCTTCAAGAAGCTATCAGGGAAGTTCAGACTCTTAAGGATATTCTGAACAAAGACCCATTCAATAGAATCATAGGCCTTTCTCAGATCCACCTTTATCAAGCATCTAGGAGAAGGATTAGCCCTATTATAAAGTCTAACCAAATCCTGACTGATAAGAATGTTCCCCATGATGCTCCTGCCTTTTATAAATGCAGACTGAGAAGGACTAACAATTTTAGGTAAAACCTTGGAAAGTCTCTCACACAGCAATTTAGAGATAATTTTATACATAGTATTGCAGCAGGCTATGGGTCTAAAGTCCCTAACACTACTAGGGTTCTCCTTCTTAGGGATAAGAACAATATTAGTAGTATTAATCTGCTTAAGCAGTTTACCTGATCTGAAAAAATCCTGGACTGCCTCACAAACATCTTCACAAATGATCCCCCAACTAGTCTTGAAGAAACAACTAGTATAGCCATCCGGACCAGGACTCTTATCATCAGGAATAGAATCTACAATTCTCTTAATCTCAGCAGCATTAGGAATACTACATAAATCCTCCCAATCCTCCTGCTCTACTCTAGGACCTGTCCTCATGATATTAAGATAAAACTCAGAAGTTAGAGCACAGGATCCCAAAAGAGATTGGTAGTAATCCTCAAAAGCTTTTTGAATATCTTCAGGCTGATCAAAAATATCTCCTTGCAGTCCTTCAATTCTAAAAACTTTATTCTGAATCTGCCTATTCTTAATGATCTTGTGAAACATGGCAGAGTTAGTATCACCATCTTTTGCCCAATGACACTTAGCTTTTTGTCTTAGAAAATCCACCTTGGCCTCAGCAAGCATTTTATAACTAGTTCTAACTTGGTACTCTTTATCCATGAGGGTACAATTAGTAGGATCTTGTTGAAGTTCTCTCTGGCAATCCATCATCATAATATAAGCCACTTCAGCATTCCTCTCAACATCTGAGAAAAGTTCCTTATTCAGCTTTTTCAAAAGAGGTTTAAGATGTTTAAGCTTGTACACCACTCTAAACATAGGGGAACCTATACTCTGCTTATTCCAACCAGCTCTCACAATCTCCTTGTACTCCTTCACCTTACTCCACATGTTAAAGAACTTAAAAGGTTTCTTACCACCAGTCATCATACCACCCTCCTCAATCAAACAAGGACAATGATCAAAGTCTCCCTCAGGCCCATAGTAAGCATAAGCATTAGGCCTTAAATTGATCCAGCCATCATTAATCAACACTCTATCAATCCTACTAAACACCCTAGTGCCACTTGGTTGCTTATTGTTCCAGGTGAAAAAAGCCCCCAAAGTCTTAATGTCATTCAGATCACAGTTGTTGATAACATTTTGAAAAGGCACAGTTTCTGAATCCTTAACAGGCAAACCAATCTTCTCACTAGCATGAAGCACATTATTGAAATCCCCTAAGATGATCCAAGGCTCCACAGTATTAAGACTCATTAGATCATTCCATAGGGGTATTCTCTCCTCAATTTTATTCATCCCATAAACAAAAGTAATATAATAACTTCCATTATTATGCCCTTGCTGCACCTTAATATGGATCAACTGAGAAGTCACTACCATAACATCCACCTTAATTCCCTGATTCTTCCATAACACCCAAATTCTCCCACCATCATGTTGAACATGATTAGTAACATAGGACCAACCACAACAGACATTACTTGCTACTTTATTTAGAGACAAGGATTTCACTCTTGTCTCAAGGAGCCCAAATATCTCAACACCCATCTGATGAAGATACCACTTAATATATTTCTGTTTAATCTCATTATTCAGGCCCCTAATGTTCCATACTCCAATTCTAGTCATGATGAGATGGAGGATTATCATCCCCACCCCCTTTATCTACCAATGCTGACTCCTTCCCCAAAGCACTATTAAATTGCAAAGCAAAACCACTCTGCTGTCTATCAGGTACTCTAGTCTCGTGTCTAGTGAGCCTAGTGATGACCCTAGCAGGGGTAAGCACAGCACTATAAGTCATAGGTGCAGGGGTATTATCTGGTGTAATGACTACACTACCATCTTCCTTCTCCAGTCTTCCTTCCTTTTGACCACTGGTTATCCCTAAGCTGTGCTGTAAACTAGGGAATTCCTGTAGATCATGAACCTGCCTAACCTCCTCCTTCTTTTTCCACACCTTCCTACTAGGTCCTGTCACAGGTTTTATAGGACCTCTATACTTCCTGCACATCTCCATAGTGTGTCCCATACCAGTACAACTCGAGCATGTTATTGGTATCCAATCATATTCCACAGCAACAGAGACCTCCTGACCCAACTCATCCTCAAATACAATCTGTGTAGGGAAACTCTGATCCACCTCAACCTCGACAAGCACCTTAGCAAATCCTAGTAAAGTACGCATTATAGTAACATCATCAATTCTTTCAAACTTGCCAATCAATGATGCTAGTTTCATCAAACACTTTTCCCCCCAGAACTTCAAATCCAGCCCCACCAGTTTGATCCAAATAGGGACCTTCTTAACTGATACCTTAGCCATTTTAACCTGAGAATCCCAAGGTCGTAAAATAACAGGTTTACCATCTAGGAGCAGAATCCCTTTTTTCAGAACAAGTTGTTGGTGCTCTACTTCAGCAAACCGTATCACAAATAATCCATTAGGTAGAAAAGAAACTTTAGAAATATTATAATCCACCAGAACTCTTCTAATGAATCCCTCTAAAACCATTCGTGGAGGATTAGCCCCCATAACATATCCATAAACAGCAGAAGACCAATACTGAATCTCATCTTGAACATCATCAAGTGTAATTTTTAGAGTAGTACCTTTTTCCACACACACATCTGATGTATTTTCTTCCCTTGATTCCATTTGCTCCTCCCTAGAACGAGTCATCATCTGTTTCCTCCGTTTTGATACTACTTCCTTCCATTGATCTGCCGTCTCAGCTTCCACCTGAGATCCGATCTCCTTCTCTCCCTGTAATTTCTGTTGTACTGCCTCCTGAGCACACTGAATTTCATTTTGTCTCGCAGTATTCACTTTCACCTGAGACGATTTCCCAGTAGATCCATTTTTACTATTTGAGTTTGTATTATTTGACGTATTAGAAGTGTTAGTTGTTTGTATATTAGAATATGAAATATTATTTTTACTAGTTGATTTAGAAACATTAAGAGAATGATTAGTAGCATTGGTTTTAGCCATTGCACAAAACCTAAGAACCCTAGAAAATTAGGAGTACTTCTCTCTAACTTTCTCTCTCATCATTCTCAATTTTTTTAGCGAGTAACCTAGACTTTTTCATCATATCTTTTTTTTTCTTTTCAAATCTTTTGCTTCATAACATTTCTCAACAAAGGGAATAAATGACACAATTGCCAACATACTTGCTACACCCATTTGATATTCTTTTTGAGAAATCCCGACCCAACCATAGTAGACAAGTAGATAAGAAAAACATGCAACTGCGACTGTCCCGATAAGGTAGGCAAATTCTAGGAATGTAGCTATTAGATAGGTTATAAAACATGCTACAAATGTTCAAAAGGGCTAAATATAAAGAACTCAATAATAAGGGTATAAAATCAAGTCTTTTTGGCTATGTGAGGCTTATTTGAACAAAAAGAATCACGTTTCCTCATGCACTTATCAAACGAACGCGTATAATATCAAGAAACGAATGTCACACTTATGCAATTTGATGTTACATATTCCACAAGGAGTACCACACTCAAGCCTAAAGACAATGAGACCAGTTTATTGATGTTCCTGGCCTAGGAAGCTCTAGAAACCTCAGAATTTTAAGTGGTTTACCAACTAAAATTGGCCAAATCTAATTAGCATAAGGAATGTCAAAAACGGTCAAGACTTGTACTATGAGCTTTGTTTTCAAAAAGTAGTAAGTCAAAACAATGTACATGAACAACTTATTTGGGATTCAAATGCAGAAACAATGCAAATTATCATCATTGTTATTCAATTCACCATGACCCACCTAATAAAATAAAAAAAAACATGTTTTTGGATTTTGTAAATTTTTCAATTTTTATGATTTTTTTTTTCCTTTCACACAACGGAAATAAACATACAACATAAATAAAGACTTTCCCCCAAACCTAAATGTCACAGAGTCCTCAGTGTGACGCTAACAGCACAGCAATCACACAACAACCAACAGCAGCAACCTAAAGGACACAACTAACAAAAGGGAATGGGAGATAACTAAAAGAAAATACAATAAAAGAAAGTACAAGGATAGATAATACCAGCTGTGATAGACATAGCCTCCCCCAAACTAGCTGCAAAAATGGGGGCGTAATGACCAGCTGTCACTACTGCTCATCATCATCATCATTATCATCCCTCTGAGCAGCACCAGAAGAAGAGGCCCGAAATGGCTCACCAAAACCATCAACTGGAGCATCCGGTCGTATAGGAGTATACCATGAACGACCCAGGCAACCAAAATCGTGACTAAACTCCTGGGAAAACTGCTGAGGAGTCACCCCATAATTGTGGAACACACCACTCTCGTCACCCGGACCTCGGTAGTAGCTCGGCGGAGTCCAACCAGCAGTGGCATTATGATCCGTCCGCATAAGGTTCTCCCAAAGTCCCCTCATCACCAAGTCATTGTTAATGCCTTGGTGAATCCTAATCTCCTTCTCCAACGCCGGATCATATGTATAAGCAGGTGGAGGGTATGGGTACGGAGCCGGGGTGGGTGCAGAGTGTGGAGTCGGGGTGGTGGTGGTCTGAGCAGAAGAGGATGGGGTGATCCGCCGACGAGGTCGACGGTTCTCGGCCAAAGTAAAAATAAGCTCAAGAGGAACCACATAAGAGCGAGGGGGAGGGGTAGGTCCAGTCTCAGGATCATTAGTGGGCAACCGCTCCGTAAAAGGTAGATGTTTATCCCTGTCGGGAAGAGCTATCCACTGGGACCCCCGTACTCGCCACTGAAATCTAGCGTTACCCAACGCATTAATCCAGCAAAGTGTGTGGCGCAAGTACTCCTCGTCTACTCTAGGGGCATGAATCGGGGTCATTGGTGTGTACTAACGGTCTCCCCCCAACCCAGCAAGTCGCCTAGCCAACCGAGTGACTAAAGCACCACAATCTAAAGAATGTTGGGTGGGGGAATTGACTCTCCAGAAAGCATAGCACAGCAGACCAGCCGGGTAGAAAAAAAAATCATTCTCATGTTGAGGGTTGAGGGAAGATGCAAGTAATAAAACATCATGAGAATTTAGTTTACTGAGGTCCTTCCTAGCAAACAAAAGGAGGCTAAAGAAACGCAAAAACAACCGTAAACAAGGGTGTTGCACATCATTGACAGCCATAGCATTAACACGCGGCTCAGGAAGACCAGTAAAAAGAGCAAAATAATCAACGGCTTGAAAGCCGGAAGGGATACCAATAAAAGCATGATCATTACCAAGAGAAAGACCCAAATGATTAGCCAATTCAGCATATGACAACACAAAATCCCTATTGAGCAACCTAAAAGACACACGTTTATTGAGCTCGTCCCAATCATAGGAACTAAAAAGTTCAAGGGTCAGTGGTCGATAGGAAAGTTCATTGAGGGAATATAACCCACCAAACCCAATTCGGTCAAACATATCAAAAATACCATTACCAAAACCGAGTGAACCGAGAATGGTGGGGCACACACAACGAGTAGGGTCCATAAGATGACCCATAAGCAGAGCAAAGCGATCATGTTGCTCCTGTGTGCTGAAAACGATCCAAGGATAAGTGGGATTACTAGGAATCGCTTCTATTTCGGGTTGTCTAATTAGACGGGGTTCTCTACGTCGCTTGCTATTTCCTACTTGCCTAGACATTACAAATCAAAGTAAATAAACCACACAAACACCACAATATGCTCAAACAGACGGATTAGCAAACCTTAATTCGAAAAAAATCAAATTTTGGGTCTAAAACGCAAGAAAGACGGAGCAATTAGCAATGTAATAGTGATTAATTACTAAATAACGAAGCAAGGAAGCAACAAGCAATGAATTAAAAGCACAAAATTGAAGAACAAGAAGAAAACCCTAGATTCACGTTTTGGGCAAAAGAAGGGAGCAAAAATACCAATTTCTTCACAAATTGCACTTAAAATAGGTAGAATAATGATTGTTGATACTAGCTTGATGATTAATTGATGATTGGTAGTTGATTGAAGGAGTTTATTTGAGAGAGTAAGGGTGAGGGAAAGAGCAAAAGAGGCGAAAGAAGGAGAAGAATGAAAAGAGTTGGGGAAAAACCTGCCTTTTGAGCCTCGGGACCGGTCGGACCGGACCGACTCGATCGAGTAGGTCAGGCTGCTCGATCGAGCAACCTAAAATTTTTAGTTTTTTCAGTCTGCTCGATTGCTGGATGAATTGTGTGGTTGAATAACTCGATCAAGCAAGCAGCTATGCTCAATCGAGCAACCCTCAAAATTCAAAGTTTTTCTCGTTTTCTCATTTTCGTTCTTTCTTTCGTTCCTGGCTTAAGGCGACTTCCAATTTTATTACCTGCAAGCACTCAATAAAATTGTTAGATCGCTCCCTCACCGCACTCAATAAAGCATAACTATATTAACTATCCAAACTAAATCTAATTAAACTATAACATTAATAATTAAGCTAATTGAAATAAAATTTACAAACGAAGTACAAGTAAATGCCGGATTGCCTCCCGGTTAGCACTGGTTTATATCGGTCCCGCACGACCGTGTTACCTCAAAGTCATGGTGATTTATCAAGAGTGAAAAGGTCAACGGCCTCTATCACTCCTATAAATGCTCCATCGTAATAGATCTTCAAGCGTTGACCATTGACTTTGAAAATCTCACCCTTGTCGGTTTGTAGTGTAACCGACCCAAACTTGTTTACCTCGGTAACTGTGAACGGTCCCGACCATATGGACTTGAGTTTACCTGGAAACAAACGCAAACGGGAGTTAAATAATAATACTTTATCACCAATTTTAAATTCCCGCTGCAGGATATGCTTGGCGTGCCACTTCTTTGTCTTCTCCTTGTAAATCCGAGCACTATCATAGGCATGCAATCGAAACTCATCAAGCTCGTTCAATTGCATAAGTCGTTTCTCACCCGCTAGTGAGGGATCCATATTAAGCTCTTTTATGGCCCACATAGCCCTATGCTCAAGTTCTACCGGTAGATGTCATGCCTTGCCATAGACTAACCGGTATGGAGAAGCACCGATTGGAGTCTTAAAAGCAGTTCTGTAAGCCCATAAAGTGTCATCGAGCTTACGACTCCAATCCTTCCTGGATTTACTCACAACTTTCTCAAGGATAGACTTAATCTCCCTATTAGAAACCTTCACCTGGCCACTTGTCTGCGGATGATAACTTAACCCCCAACGATGTGTAACGCCATATTTCTTCAATAAAGAGTTAAGATGACGTTCATTAAAATGCTTTCCTCCGTCGCTAATGAGTGCACGAGGAACCCCAAATCGTGGGAAAATGATATTCTAAAACAGTTTAACAACTGCTTTGACATCACAAGTGGGAGTGGGAGTGGCTTCCACCCATTTTGAGACATAGTCAACTGCTACTAGAATATAGTGATTACCATGGGAAGATGGGAATGGCCCTTGGTAGTCAATACCCCAAACATCGAATATTTCAACTTCCAAAATACTTGTTTGAGGCATCTCATGCCTTTGCGAAATATTACCCGTCCTTTGACATGCGTCACAAGAACGGACAAATGTAGTAGCATCCTTGAGAATAGTCGGCCAATAAAAGCCCGACTGCATAACCTTAGCAAATGTCCTTGAGGGACCATGATGACCGCCATATGAAGAAGAGTGACAATGAGAAAGGATGGGCATGTACCTCACCCTCTGGAATACATCGTCGATAAATGTCGTCGGCACATTCCCGGAATAGATAAGGATCGTCCCAAAAATACCTCTTGACATCGTGTTGAAACCTCTTCTTTTGCTAATAAGATTGACTCGGAGGCATAATTCCCCCTACCAAAAAGTTGGCATAATCGGCAAACCACGGAGTCTCCATGGTAATGGCAAGGAGATGATCATCAGCAAACAAATCATCAATGGGGATGGAATCTCCCCCTTCAAACCTTAAACGAGACAAATGGTCAGCAACCACATTCTCAGCACCTGACTTATCCCGGATCTCCAAATCAAATTCTTGTAACAACAAGATCCAACGAATAAGCCGAGGTTTGGCTTCCTTCTTAGCCAACAAGTACTTCAGTGCTGCATGGCCAGTGTAGACACTCACCTTAGAACCCAGAAGATATGCTCTAAACTTATCTAAAGCAAAGACAACCGCAAGTAACTCTTTTTCAGTGGTAGCATAGTTAGCTTGCGCATCATCCAAAGTCTTACTGGCGTAGTAAATTGCATGTAGCACCTTATCTTTCCTTTGCCCCAAAACAGCCCCAACTGCATAGTCACTGGCATCACACATTATCTCAAACGGCAATGTCCAATCAGAAGACTGGATAATAGGAGCTGAGATCGGAGCTTGTTTAATCCTGTCAAAAGACTTAACACACTCATCAATAAACACAAACGGGGCATCCTTATGGAGAAGCTTAGTCATTGGTTGAGCAATCTTTGAAAAATCCTTAATAAAACGGCGATAGAACCCCGCATGACCAAGGAAACTTCTAACACTTTTAACATTCGTCGGGTACGGTAATTGCTTAACCACTTCCACTTTAGCCTTATCCACTTGGATGCCTTGTCCAGACACCAAATGACCAAGTACCGCCCCTTCAGTTACCATGAAGTGGCACTTTTCCCAGTTTAACACAAGATTGCTTTTCTCACAACGTTGTAAGACTTTAGTCAGATTAGCTAAACAACTATCAAAATCGGTCCCATAAACACTGAAGTCATCCATAAAGACCTCCATAATAGACTCGATATAATCAGTAAAAATAGCCATCATACAACGTTGAAAGGTGGCGGGGGCATTACATAACCCAAAAGGCATTCTTCGGTAAGCAAATACACCATAAGGGCATGTGAAGGTAGTCTTTTCCTGATCGTCAGGATGAATGTGGATCTGAAAGAATCCCGAGTAGCCGTCTAGATAACAAAAATATTTATGACACGCTAGACGCTCTAACATTTGGTTAATATAGGGAAGAGGGAAGTGGTCTTTCCTAGTAGCTACATTTAGCTTCCTATAATCAATACACATCCTCCACCCTGTCACTAGTCTAGTATATATGAGCTCGTTTTTCTCATTAGTGACGACCGTAGTCACTCCTTTCTTAGGGACTACCGGAACAGGACTAACCCACTTTAAATCAGAAATAGCATATATGATTCCTGGATCTAACAATTTCTGCACCTCTTTTCTAACTACCTCTTGCATAGTGGGGTTCAAACGACGCTGACCCTGCCTACAAGGTTTATGGTCTTCTTATAAGTGGATACGGTGCATACAAAAGTCAGGACTAATACCTTGTAAATCATCAATGCTATAACCTATAGCCTTTTTATGTCTTTTTAAAACCACCAACAAATCACTAAGTTGGCTTTCAGATAGGTTAGCACTGACAATTACAGGATTCATCTCATGGGAATCAAGAAAAACATATTTAAGATGAGATGGGAGGGGTTTAAGTTCGGGTTTCTTTACCTCGGTAACCTTAGGGGGGTTACCTAAGCTATAAACCTTCTGTAACTTGCAGTCCTCTCCTGTCAGCAGTTTTTCCATCTCAACTACTTCTTCACTCCGTGAGCTTCCAGCTTCAGCAGTGCTGGAAAATAAGGCGATCTCTAGAGGATCCCTATTCAAACACAAGGAAAGACGGTCATCAATAGATAAATCCACAATATCGACTTTATGACATGTCTCTTCTAACATGGGGTGTTTCATGGCATTATCCAAGTTGAAAGTGATTGTGTCATCCCCCACTGTTAGTGTAAGTCTCCCATTCTTAACATTTATAACCGCCCCCGCAGTATGGAGGAATGGTCGTCCCAAGATGATAGGAATTTAGGTGTCCTCAGCCATATCTAAGACAACAAAGTCAACTGGTATGAAAAACTTCCATACTCTAACCGGTACGTCTTCTAAAATCCCTAAAGGGTGTTTAATAGAACGGTCGGCCATTTGTAAGGTCATGGTTGTAACAGTAAGTTGACTCATATTTAACTTTTTGCATATAGAAAATGGCATAACACTAACACTAGCCCCTAGATAACATAGAGCTTTATCTATAGCTAAACAACCTACATTACAAGGAATAGAAAAGCACCCTGGATCCTTGAGCTTAGGTGGTGATCTGGATTGCAACACAGCACTGCATTCCTCAGTAAATGCAACCGTCTCCACTTCATTAAAGGATCTCTTTCTTGTCAATATATCCTTCATAAACTTTGCATAAGCCGGCACTTGAGTGATCAACTTAGTAAAAGTTACACTCACTTGCAAATTCTTGACTACCTCCATAAACCTCCCAAACTGTTTATCAAGCTTGGATTTATGTTGGCGGTGTGGAAAGGGAAGTGCAATGGCAATTGGCTCGGCTTCCTTTGCTTTTGAAGATGAATTAGAAGACATACCAGCCTGATCAGAGGTTGCTCGATCGAGCAAAGGGGTTGCTCGATCGAGTTTTTTGGAACAGGAACTTTCAGGAACTTTTCGAGCAGAATTTTCATAGGTTGCTCGATCGAGCAACCCCCTTTTCAGCCTCTTTTTCGTTGTTTTTTTAACCTTGACCAGCAGCTTCCATACTTTCATTGGTTTCATCCTTTTGCATTTCAGGGCCTTTGTAATGGGTCCCACTCCTCAAGGTGATAGCATTGGCTTGTTCATGTGGAGGGTGTCCTTGAGGAGGAAGATTATCTGGTTGTTTATGTGGATTTTGAATTGCCAATTGGGCAATTTGAGTATCAACCATCTTGTTATGAGCTAGCAATTGTGAGATCTGAGCATCTTGCTTTTGTTGTATCATAAGACTTTGCTGCAACATGGCTTTCAATTCCGCCATATCATTACTTGGAGGTGGTGGAGGTGGAGCTTGTTGAAAGTTATGGCCTCCTTGATTGGAACGGTTATAATTACCTTGAGAATTGCGATTCTGAGGAATCACATAAGAGGAACCTTGTTGCTGAGGTGGCGGTGGGGTAGGATTGAGAATATTCTGACTTCGGTAAGAGAAATTTGGATGCTCTTTCGTCCTTTCATTGTAAAAGTTGGAGTAAGGTGTACCTTGTTTAAAGGATTGAAAGGCAAGTACTTGCTCAACCGTACTCATAAACTCAACTGCATTATGCCCCATAGTACCACATCTTTCATAGATTAGCTCTTGTTGAACCATGGCATGAACCGTTTATTTATTTTCCAAGGATTTTGAGGTTTGTAATTCGGCAATTTTGGCAGTTAATGCCTCCAACTGAGCTGCAACGGCATTGTCCGAACCTCCTCGCCTCGCATTACCCCCTGGGATTTCCATACTCAGCGGTGTGAGAAGCCATCTTATCAATTAACTTCCAAGCATTGGCATCAGTAGTGTTATTTTGGAATCTCCCATTAGCAGCAGAATCTAGTAATGTCCTCTGATCATCATATAACCCATTGTAAAACTGGTTGCATAAGAACCAAGTATCAAAACCATGATGTGGAACAGACTTGACAAGGTTTTTGAAGCAAACCCATGCCTCATTGAAGTTCTCAGTGGGACTTTGTTTGAAACTTGTGATTTGACTTCGAATGGCATTGGTTTTCTGTGGCGGAAAGTATCTTTTATAGAATGCAAGAGCCAAAGAATTCGAATCGGTGATGCCAAGTGCAGCCATATCTAACTCACTCAACCAATCTTCTGCCCCGTCTCGTAGTGAAAAGGGAAATAACACCAACTTAATCTGATCTTGCGTTACCCCACCCGTTAAAGGAATAGAGCAACAATAGTTAGTAAATTTCTCCATATGCTTAGCAGGATCCTCGGTAAAGCTTCCTCCAAACATGTTTCGCTCCACCAAAGAGATATAAGATGGACGAATCTCAAAAGTGCTATTACCCGTAGTAGGGAGTTGAAATCCCTTGGGAATAGATGCAACGGTAGGCTCCGAATGGCTGGCTAGAGTAGGCATGGTTGTAGTAGGTGCAGAAATATGTGTATCCTCTTCTAAAGATGGTTTTTCTGCGACGAATTTGGCGTAAACTGTTTCAAGCGTACTCAAGTCTTCCGCTTCTTGAATTTCCTTCCAAAAATTTTGTCTATCTCGGAGAGTCTTCTCTGGTTTGGAATAGTAGGGTACGAGAACGGACCTAGAACACCTGGGCATAAACAAAAACTAAAGAAAAGGATAAGAACGGTCTCAAGGAACTTAGGTTCCCTGAGACAAAAAAGACAAACTAAGTAGAAACAAACAGAAAACTGTTGCTTCCCCGGCAACGGCGCCAAATTTGATAAGGGTAAAGTCGCGTCTCCTTAATCAAAGTAAACCTAAATCACTACTAACTAATAGTCAGCGGTAAGCAAGGTATCGAATCCACAGGGAGGCGATAGTATTCTAATCTGTCAAACTAGGTTTGTCTCTATAGTAACAATTTCGGAGTTTTGAGATTGAGTTTCTAGTCTAAAAGCAATCAATAATAAAAACTAATAGCAAACAATAACAACTAATAGTAATAACAACTAATGATAAACAATAACAACTAATAATAAAAGGTTGAAAACAATAAGATTAAAAGTTTAGGGTCTCAGGTTCACTAGGATTATTGTTCAGGGGTAGGGATGTTGTGACAACCCTCGCGAATGTGGAAATATAAAACATACAAGCATGTGAATTATATAGCGGAAATATGAAGTTTTTAAAACTTTTATACATGCAAGAAGAAGTATACGAGGAGTGTCAAATATTACAAACCAAAGTACGAAATAAACTACAACAAGAGACGAATTCTCTCCAAATGTTAACGAAGTAAAAGTGTTTAGCAAACAAGCTAAAATCGTCTAGAGGTGTTTCATCCAGGGACTACGCCCGCTAGCTCACACCCGAACCCAAAATATCATAGCAAAAAGCCATCCAAATCAAGCAACCTGTTCATCCATGAAAAACATGAACGCCACAATCAGTGGGGAGTAACTCCGGGTTCTCCCAGCCATATCACATTAAACGTACATAGAAGGAAATACAAAAGTAAAATCATGCATATATTAATATACATGTGAGATACGATAAGGATAAATAGGCAATTCGATAAATAATGATAAGAGCATATGGAATACAAATCCGAATCCCTCATGTTATTCAAAGACTCGGGGAAGACACTCTTAGGCAACCGAATACGCTCACTAGGGCTTGCATCTCACCGTTAGCGGTATACGTTTGATAAGATTGAGACTCGACAAACAAACCATGCCAAGTCATGGTATGATCATGAATAATCAATCATGTAATCATCCATCCACACATAACAATACAATGACGACCTCTCTCACGGTAAATGAAACGCACTAGCGTCGTGTACATGACAAGTATGATTAAAAGGCATGCACGGGAGAAAAACATTCCCTAAACGCATACACGATTCAATTCATTTCGTATATGTAGACTAATTTCCTCCTGGTAGGGCGACGATAATAATACGGTTCCTAGTCTAAACCTGGCCAGACTCTCGGAATAACCATTTTCCGATTCGACAAGCGATAACATTTCGCATCCAAGACTCGGTCAATCAAAAACGCCGAGTACCCCAAATTCGGTCGATATAATTCACGAAAGAGGCGGAAAAGAGCTCGAGCCACATAACAAGCGGTACGCTACATGCAAATAACACCACCTCACAAGTACACAACATTTGACGGCCGGGTCGATCAACGCAAAGCGTTCGCCTCCCAATAACGTCTTCGTATGACCACTAACACATGCAATTAAGCAGTAGGATACATCCTCGTTCCGACATTCCAGCTTACGAACGTGGAGGTAGCCAAGGGAATGAGAGTACAAAGCACATAACAAAATAGTGCTCAAACCGTAACATTTGTAAAAACCGACTCAAAGTAGGACATACCAAAAACCGTCACAAAACATGTGATACAAGCGAATGAAATATCATATATTCAAAACATTGATATTATAAGTCACTACGTAAAATTATACGATAAACGAACCATGCGAACTATCGTAAAATAAGAATTTAGGAAATTATAAGAAATATATCGAGCGTGTTGCCGGCCGGTCAGTGGACCGGCGGCCGGTACCCCGGCTTGCGCTACAAGCATAACACAAAAACTCATCAAAAATGCAGCGTGTTCCCAGCCGGTCAGGGGGCCGGCGGCCAGGCACCCGGCAGGGAGCACCACTACTCAAAAATCCAACTTTCACTACTGATGTGTTCCCAGCCGGTGGGCAGACCGTCGGTCGGGTACCCGGCTGGGAACCCCAGTTCACCCGAGAGCCTTCATTATACATTCAATCATTTTCAATTTTCATAATTCACTTCTATCAATTATCAACAATCAATAATCATCATCAACAATCATCAACTAACAACAATCATCATCAATAACACAATTCCTAAGCTTACTAATCGTATTCTAAATACGAATTCTAACATAGAAAACATGTAAAACACGTAAATGATATCGAGTAACCCTTCACCGTTACCTTTACGCGTCTTCAAACGATTTCTAAGTCTTCCTAGTCTCCACCTACAATTAGATAATAAAATATGAATATAAATCACCTTTGAGAAAGACGCATAAATTGAAAAGCGAGAAAGATGGTAATTTTATTACCAATACGGATAGAGGAAGATGAGAGGGGAAGAATAAGACGAACTTACGTGAATTTGAGCGAGAAACGAAAGAGTTATGACGATTACAAGACGGATCAAAAATGGAGGCAAGGTTTCTTTGGGTTTCCTTAAAGAGGAAGAAAGAGTTGAGTTGTGTGAGAATGAATTAGGTTAAGGGGGAGTATGAGGTGAGTAAGTGGAAAAGTCAAGAAAAGTCAAAGACGACTTAAGACGGGATTCACTTGAAATCTCGCGTAAAATCCAAATACGAACTCGGAAATTCTAAATTCGACACGGGAAATTTAATTCTAACTAAAACTAAATTTCGCTAAAATGTATCCGTATAATATTTTCAATATAAAAATAGGGTACATTTGCGGGGGTTACAATCACCCCACCTTTTAAAAAGTTTCGTCCTCGAAACTTGAGAGTAGAAAACAAAAGTATCAAGTTCAAAATTAATATGAAAACTTTTATAAGGGAAAAACATTTATGAAATGATGTTCTTCTCGAAAACGGTTTAAGGAGAATTTTCATAAGTGCGAAACTTTATTTACGAATCACAAGGGTGCCCGCCGCAAACGAGAACTCTAGCTATCAAAAATCAAATCAATGTCGGAATAGTGAAATCGAAAATCAAAACAAGTGTTAGTAAGTGTAGGACTAGTTATCAGACGTCTCCAATAACAAGTGCAAACATCCAACCAAACGCAAAAATCCAAATATAAAAGCGAAAGAAATCTATTTTCTCCAAAAAGGAGGTACAAAAACCATCTTTAGACTTCTTTGAAACGTTAAATTAGAAATATAATATGGAAATTTGAAGGTTTTATCAAAGATAAAATCAAATAACAGGACATTACACGTACATAGAGCGACTCGTACATCTCACACACAATTCAGGGTAACAAAATATATACAAAACACGCAAAAACGAAACAAAACGAACTCTTAGGGATAGGAAGAATCACGATGAAGTTGGCAAGAAGATCTACAAGAATTTGACATCACTAACTCTACTAATAAACCAATTCCTCAAGAGAATGCAATTTACCCAATTTGCAATTCATCATTTTCAATCATCAGAATTCCTACAACAATATTCCATAATCACGAGATTTCAAGCCAATAACCTAATTATTCAGATCCATTTTGTATCTACTGAAGTCCATCGGCACGGTAGACTCCACAACTAACAATCCACATGAAAGATTCATTACGTACTCTAATCTTCTTAGTTTCATCAAAACTCTTACTAGAAACCACCGACAAAATATTTATATCTAGGGAAACATGATCGCTAACAACCACAAGGTAAAGGAGACTTACCATGAAATTCCCTTGATTCAATTTACTTCAAACTCATTATCTTAAATTTATGATGGACTTCTCATCCTCAAAAGTTAAAACACAATACCTCCAGAAAGGTCGGGCACAGATCCCAAATCACTAATATTTTGCCAAACACATGGCAATGCGACCATTAATCAAATTAGTTAGCTCAACTGCAACTCAAGATGCAACTATCTTCACTTATGAAGATATTCCTCGAAGCCTCAAATATAAATAGTCACATTAGCAAATTATGGTGGTTACTAATTCTCAAGATAAATGGGTTCACCATTCTAACTCTATAATCCATAACAACTGAGGACTCACTATCCAAAGCTTGCAACGAACATTTCTCAATCTCAAACTATGATTCCTTAAGAATAAAAGAGAATTACTAATTCCAAACCACAAATGACCAATCACTTGGCAATCAGACAACCATTCAAATCATCTAGTTCATCTAAAACTCAAAACATATCGGTCTTCGCTTATGAGATCATTCCTCGAATCTGGTCACAAATCTAAATTTCACAAGTAAGATTTCTTTTTAGAGCGTAACAATTTAAGACAACAATTTCCCAAACAACCTCCAAGGTAACTATTCCAATATCTCGCAACAACGAACTATTATCATGATCCACTCAATTCTCAAAATAACACTAGAGTACCAAGCTCCAAATCCAAAACTACTAGGAGAAGATACATTATCACTATTAGGATTCATCCTACAGCTTAAGTTCTATTTTCCACGATCAAATACAACCTGAAATTTGCTCAATCCAAAAACACATATTCTAACCTAAGAATTCCAAAATACATTACACTTATTCTCTGAGCCTTACAAATGGAATACCCAATCCATTAGAGAAAAGATACAGGGGCAACGAGATAGGAAACGATAAGGAATCTCAAGGAGAACACGAGAATAAATAAGGCACGAGATTACAAGAGAGGAGCGCTGAAAATAACGAGGTCAAGAAAAAGACAAAGCAGATAGTAGAGGTATGAATATATCCGAGTAAGAAATAAGATACGAGCATGCGATTTCTTAAAGATCAATCTTGACAAAAACATTCAAGAATGGAAATGAAAAGGGATGATGCCACGAGTAAAGGTTTAAGGTTTAATCCACAAAATTTCTCCTTTCAGACTTAGGGTGATAGTAAAGCAACTCATCCCAATAACAAAGGTCTCTTACAAGGGACCATCGTACCACAGTCATCAAAGTAAGGTACACCTAGATTTAACAAATCGATTACAACCCAATTCATCCCCCTTTCATATAACACGGATTCCCAATTGCGGAATTGCAACTCAAGCATAGTAACATTCTCTCAACTCCATAATTTGTCACATTCCCAAAGGTTTCAAAAACCGAAGAACCAATAAGGAATTCTCCATACTAATCTATTTTCAGCTCCTACGGCCCACAAGGTAGAACACAGAATAAAACGTCATTATCAACATCATAAGGCATCACCGTCATAGCCAATCTAATCAGATTCCACTCATGACCATAATCCTTAAGTAACATGGTTCAACTTACAACGAAACCTTACTACTCCAAATGAGTCTCCGATACCATAAGATAAGATCATATCTTTAAATCCAAGAACTATAGCCAAATGCTTTTTCACCAAGCCTATACTCTAACACATAAACTAGAATCCACAAGAAGTCACTTAGTCTCAAAAGCATTTTACAACTCAAGGCATCATTCATAACTTCTTATTTACACCAATTAGACCTACCATAGGCATGGTCTTCAAAACAATACTTAACCTCGAAGTCCAAAAGACTAAATTACTAATGAGTTAAGAAGTCATAGCCAACTCATTCAACCTTACACCATCGAATATCATGAACTATTTACACACAAGCCATGGCAAGCATCAAGCATTAAAATCATCAAACTTATCTTACTACCTTTCCTTGGAGTCACAACCAATCATCAATATAGAGTGAATTTAGATCTACACCATTTTCCTCAAATCACAAAATTCATTCTAACAAACACTAATATTCCACAAAATTCAAAGTTCTTCCGACCAAGTATAATATACCACAAACAAATGGGTATGGCATCCACGAAAATGTTACACGAGGAAGTTGAGGGTACTAATGGTAAGATGGAGGAACTATCAAGAGTAATTTCCAAGAGGCAAACAAGTTGGAAGAGAAAGAAGCACCTAGATAGAAGGAAGAGAGCATAATACATTAAGGACGAGAGAATTCATAGATGAGGAAGAAATACACTTCAATTAGGCTTGTCAATCTTCAAATCTTTGGTAGAGGATACTTCTTCTAGGGAACACATGATCCACCTTAAGACGGTAGATATAAATAAACATAACATCACTCAACACAATCAACAAACAAGTTAGAACCTAACACACATCAAGTACACCAAAGACTACCACCTTAGGTCCTTAAGTCTACCCATCTCTCATTTATTATTTCAAGGTCAAGTAGTTTAAGTTTAGGGTTCACGTGTGTGCATCGGGAGCGATAAAGCTCTGATACCAACTGTGACAACCCTCGCGAATGCGAAAATATAAAACATACAAGCATGTGAATTATATAGCGGAAATATGAAGTTTTTAAAACTTTTATACATGCAAGAAGAAGTATACGAGGAGTGTCAAATATTACAAACCAAAGTACGAAATAAACTACAACAAGAGACGAAGTCTCTCCAAATATTAACAAAGTAAAAGTGTTTAGCAAACAAGCTAAAATCGTATAGAGGTGTTTCATCCAGGGACTACGCCCGCTAGCTCACACCCGAACCCAAAATATCATAGCAAAAAGCCATCCAAATCAAGCAACCTGTTCATCCATGAAAAACATGAACGCCACAGTCAGTGGGGAGTAACTCCGTGTTCTCCCAGCCATATCACATTAAACGTACATAGAAGGAAATACAAAGGTAGTAGCATGCATATATAGATATACATGTGAGATACGATAAGGATAGATAGGCAATTCAATATACAATGATAAGAGCATAAGAGTTACAAGTCCGAATCCATCATGTTATACAAAGACTCGGGGAAGACACTCTTAGGCAACCGAATACGCTCACTAGGGCTTACATCTCACCGTTAGCGGTATAAGTTTGATAAGATTGAGACTCGACAAACAAACCATGGCAAGTCATGGTATGATCATGAATAATCAATCATGTAATCATCCATCCATACATAACAATACAATGACGACCTCTCTCACGGTAAATGAAACGCACTAGCACCGTGTACATGGCAATTATGATTAAAAGGCATCCACGGGAGAAAAACATTCCCTGAACGCATACACGATTCAATTCATTTCGTATATGTAGACTAATTTTCTCCTGGTAGGACGACGATAATAATACGGTTCCTAGTCTAAACCTGGCCAGACTCTCGGAATAACCATTTTCCGATTCGACAAGCGATAACATTTCGCATCCAAGACTCGGTAAATCAAAGACGCCGAGTACCCCAAATTCGGTCGATATAATTCACGAAAGAGGCAGAAAAGAGCTCGAGCCACATAACAAGCGGTACGCTACATGCAAATAACACCACCTCACAAGTACACAACATTTGACGGCCGGGTCGATCAACGCAAAGCGTTCGCCTCCCAACAACGTCGTCGTAAGCCCACTAACACATGCAATTAAGCAGTAGGATACATCCTCGTTTCGACATTCCAGCCTTACGAACGTGGAGGTAGCCAAGGGAATGAGAGTACAAAGCACATAACAAAATAGTGCTCAAACCGTAACATTTGTAAAAACCGACTCAAAGTAGGACATACCAAAAACCGTCACAAAACATGTGATACAAGCGAATGAAATATCATATATTCAAAACATTAATATTATAAGTCACTACGTAAAATTATACGATAAACGAACCATGCGAACTATCGTAAAATAAGAATTTAGGAAATTATAAGAAATATATCCAGCGTGTTGCCGGCCGGTCAGTGGACCGGCGGCCGGTCACCTGGCTTGCGCTACAAGCATAACACAAAAACTCATCAAAAATGCAGCGTGTTCCCAGCCGGTCAGGGGGCCGGCGGCCGGGCACCCGGCAGGGAGCACGACTACTCAAAAATCAAACTTTCACTACTGATGTGTTCCCAGCCGGTGGGCAGACCGGCGGCCGGTCACCCGGCTGGGAACCCCACTTCACCCGTGAGCCTTCAACATGCTTTCAATCATTTTCAATTCTCATAATTTACTTCTTTCAACTATCAACAATCAATAATCATCATCAACAATCATCAACTAACAACAATCATTATCAATAACACAATTCCTAAGCTTACTAATCATATTCTAAATACGAATTCTAACATAGAAAACATGTAAAACACGTAAATGATATCGAGTAACCCTTCACCGTTACCTTTTCGCGTCTTTAATCGATTCTAAACCTTCCTAGTCTCCACCTACATACAATTAGCTAATAAAAGATGAATATCATTCACCTTGAGAAAGACGGATAATTTAAAAAGCGAGAAAGACGGTAATTTTATTACCACTACGGATAGAGGAAGCTAAAAGGGGAAGAATGAGACGAACTTACGTGAATTCGAGCGAGAAATGAAGGCGTAGCGATGATTCGAAGATGGATCAAAAATGGGGGCAAGGTTTTATGGTGTTTCTTAGTGAAGAAGAAAGAAATGAATTGTGAGGAAAAATTAGGTTAAAGGGGGTATATGAAGAGAGTGAGTGGAAAAAGTCAACAAAAGTCAAAGACGGCTCAAAAGTCAAGAAAAAGTCAAAGACGGCTCAAGACGGGGTTTACTTGAAAACTCGCGGAAATTCCAAATACGAACTCGGAAATTCTAAATTCGACTCGGAACATTAAATTCTAAAATAAAACTAAAATACGCTGAAAAGTATCCGTAAAATATTTTCACTATAAAAATAGGGTACATTTCCGGGTGTTACAATCACTCCACCTTTTAAAAAATTTCGTCCTCGAAACTTGAGAGTAGAAATAAGTATCAAGGACAAGAAGGGTTCAAAATTCAACACGAAAGCTTTTACAGGGAAAAATTATGGAAATGATGTTCTTCTCGAAACGGTTAAGGAAAACTTTTCATAAGTTTGCGAAAACTTACATTACGGATCTCAAGAGTGCCCGTCGCGAACGAGAACGCAAATTAGCCAAATCAAATTCACAAGTCGAAAATAGTGTAATAGTGAAATCGAATTCAAAAACAAACGTTAGTTAAGTGCCAGAACTAGTCACCAGAAGTCTCCAATAACGAGTCCAAACATCCAACCAAAACGCAAAATCCAGGATTAAAGCAAAAAGAAATCTATTTTCTACAAAAAGGAGGTACAAAATTCATCTTTAAAACTTCGGTGAAACGTTAAATTAGAAATATAATATGGAAATTTGAAGGTTTTATCAAAGATAAAATCAAATAACAGGACATTACACGCACATAAAGCAACTCGCACATTTCACACACAATTCAGGGTAACAAAATATATACTAAACACGCAAAAACGAAACAAATCAAACTCTTAGGGAAAGGAAGAATCACGATGAAATCGGTACGAAGATCTTACAAGAATTCGATAGTACTAACTCTACAAATACTCTAATCCTCAAGAGGATGTAATTTACCCAAGTTACACCTCATCATTTTCAATCATCAGAAATCCTACAAAAATATTCCATAATCACGAAACTTCGAGTAACAAATCCCAATTATTCGAATCCAATTAGAATCTACTAAGGTCCATCGCCACGGTAGACTCCACAACTAACAATCCACATGAAAGATTTATTACGCACTCTAATCTTCTTAGTTTCATCAAAACCCTTACTAGAAACCACCAACAAAATATTTATCTCTAGGGAAACATGATCGCTAACAACCTCAAGTAAAAGGAGACTTACCATGAAAATCCCTTGATTCAATTTACTTCAAACTCATTATCCTAAATTTACAATGAACTTTCTCATCCTCAAAAGTCAAGACACAATCCACGCAACAAACATAATTATCTAGGATCCAACTAGCCTCATCCAAAGTCTCACGACAAGGGAAAATCGACAATCCATTATCGGTTATAATGATTCTTTAATACGCCATAACATCCTTAATTCGATCATTACTACGCTCGAAGCCTCAAATATAAATAGTCACATTAGAAAACTATGGTTCCTTAAGAATAAAAGAGAATTACTAATTCCAAACCACAAATGACCAATCACTTGGAAATCAGACAACCATTCAAATCATTTAGATCATCTAAAACTCAAAATGAATCAATTTTCATTTATGACAATACTCCTCAAACCTTGGGTTACCGGCTTAAATTCCCTAAAGCAAAGTCTCTTTTAGAATCCACCAATTAGAGACATCTAATTCCCAAATGATATCCCAAGCAACCGTTATAATACCCAACATCAACAAACTATTATCATGATCAACTCAATTCTCAAAATAACACTACCATACCAAGCTCCAAATCTAAAACCACCAAGAGAGGATACATTATCACTATTAGGATTCATCCTAGAGCTTAAGTCCTATTTTCCATGATCAAAGACAACATGAAATTTGCTCAATCCAAAGACACATATTCTAGCTAAAGAATCCCAAATTACATCACGCTTATTCTCTGAGCCCTACAAACGGAATATTCAATCCACTAGAGAAAAGATGAAGGAGCAACGAGATAGAAAACGATAAGGAATCTCAAGGAGAACACGGGAATAAATAAGGCACGAGATTACAAGAGAGGAGCGCTGAAAATAACGAGCTCAAGAAAGAGACAAAGCAGATAGTAGAGTTATGAAGATATCTGAGTAAGAAAGAAGGTACGAGCTTGTAATTTCTTAAAGATCAATCTTGACAAAAACATTCAAGAATGGAAATGAAAAGGGACGATGGCACGGTAATGGTTTAAGGTTTAATCCACAAAATTTCTCCTTTCAAACTTAAGGCGATAGCAAAGCAAATCATCTCAATAACAAAGGTCTCTTACAAGGGACCGTCGTACCACAATCATCAAAGTAAGGTACACTGAGATTTAACAAATCGATTACATCCCAATTCATCCATCCTTTCATATAACACGGATTCCCAATTGCGGAATTGCAACTCAAGCATAGTAACATTCTCTCAACTCCATAATTTGACACATTCCCAAAGGTTTCAAAAAACGAAGAACCCATAAGGAATTTTCCATACTAATCTCTTTTCAACTCCTACGGCCACAAGGTAGAACACCGAACAAAACGTCATTATCAACATCATATAGCCCACGAGTGCATTATTATCAAAGTACAACATCAAGTCAAACATCATCATTAACATCCAAAGGTATTTCCATCCTAGCTCACATTATCGAATCTCGCTCATATCTATAATCCTCAAGTAATATGGTTTAACTTACAACGAAACCTTACTACTTCAAACGAGTCTCCGATACCATAAGATAAGATTATATCTTTAAATCCAAGAACTATAGCCAAATGCTTTTCCACCAAGCCTATACTCACAAACACACAATAAGAAACCACAAGACGTCACTTAACCTCAAAAGTATTTCGCACCTCAAGATGTCATTCAAAACTTCTTATTTACACCAATTAGACCTATCATAAGCATGGTCTTCAAAACAATACTAAACTTCTAAGTCCAAAAGACTAAATTACTAATGAGTTAAGAAGTCATAGCCAACTCATTCGACCTTACACCATCGAATATCATGAACTATTCACACATGAGTCATGGCAAGCATTTATACATTAAAATCATTAAACATACCTTACCACACTTTCCTCAAGGATACCAACTCTCACCACTATAGGGTGAAATTAGATCTACACCATTTTCCTCAAATCACAAATTCATTCTAACAATCACTAATATTCCACAAAATTCAAAGTTCTTCCGACCAAGTACAATATGCCACAAACAAAAGGGTATGGTGTCCACAAAAGGTCACATAAGGATTTTGATGGTACAAATTGATAAGGAGGAGGAAAGTAACAAGAGTACTTTCCAAGAGGCAAACAAGATGGAAGAGAAAGAAGCACTTATATAGAAGGAAGAGAGCATGATACATTAAGGACGAGAGAAAACATCGATGAGGAAAAAATACACTTCAATTAGGCTTGTCAATCTTCAATCTTTGGTAGAGGATACTTATTCTAGGTAACACATGATCCACCTTAAGACGGTCGATACAAACAAACATAACATCACTCAACACAATCAACAAACAAGTTAGAACCTAACAAACATCAAGTACACCAAAGACTACCAACTTAGGTCCTTAAGTCTACCCATCTCTCATTTATTATTTCAAGGTCAAGTAGTTTAAGTTTAGGGTTCACGTGTGTGCGTCGGGAGCGATAAAGCTCTGATACCAACTGTGACAACCCTCGCGCATGCGGAAATATAAAACAAACAAGCATGTGAAATATATTGCGGAAATAGGTAGTTTTTAAAAACTTTTATACATGCAAGTTAAATAAAACGAGGAGTGTCAAAATACTACAAACCAAATAAAAATACCACAAGAGACGTAGTCTCTCAAAGTGTTAACAAAAGACAAGGTTATTAGCAACTAGCTAAAATCGTCTAGAGGTGTTTTATCCAGGGACAACGCCCGCTAGCTCACACCCGAACCCAAAATATCAAGCAAAAAGCCATCCAAGCAAGCAACATATTCATCCATGAAAAACATGAACGCCGTGGGGAGTAACTCCGGGTTCTCCCAGCCATATCACATTAAACGTACATAGAAGGAAATACAAAAGTAGAGCATACATACAAATAGATATACATGTGAGAAACGATAAGACTAGATAGGCAATTCGATATATAAAGATAAGAGCATATGGAATACAAATCCAAATCCATCATGTTATACAAAGACTCGGGGAAGACACTCTTAGGCAACCGAATACGCTCACTAGGGCTTACATCTCACCGTTAGCGGTATAAGTTTGATAAGATTGAGACTCGACAAACAAACCATGCCAAGTCATGCAATGATCACAATAAATCCGTCATATTATCATCCATTCAAACATACCAATACATAGACAATGCCCATTCATGCAATGACCATGAATAATATCATGAAATCACGCATTCAAAGACGACGACACAAGACGACATCTCTCACGGTAAATGAAACGCACTAGCACCATGTCCCAGCAAGTACGATTAAAAGGCATCCACGAGATCACATTACCCTGAACGCGAACACGATGCTACATTTCGTATATGTAGGCTAATTTCCTCCTGGTAGCACGACGATAATAATACGGTCCTAGTCTAAACCTTGTAACAACCCGAAAAGTACCCAATTTTTCTAGTAAAAATATTTACTAACACTTTTCAGTAGAACTTAAGTTTTTAAAATAGAAATTATTGTTTCGAGTCGTATTTTGAAATTCCGCGTTCGTATTTGGAATTTCTGAGAGATTTCATGAAAAAAACCGTTTTTAGTCATCTTTGATTTTTCTTGACTTTTAAGTCATCTTTGACTTTTCTCTTGACTTTTTAAAGTCGTCATTGACTTTTCTTGACTTTTAAGTCGTCATAAACTTTTCTTAAACTTTTAAGTCATCTTTGACTTTTCTCGACTTTTAAGTCGATGTTGACTTTCGTTGACTTTTCCCGACTCGCCTTATAAGTTTGAAGACCGAAATTTTATTTAAAAAAATAATATTTTTGATTTATTTTTATTTAGATTTATTAGAATTTATGATAATTTAATAAAATTATTTTGAATTCATTCGGAATTTATAATAAGGTTTTATGATTTAACCCCAAACGTCATTTAACTATTCCCGGGTCAACTTAAGTTCCGAAACACGACTTTGACATGAGTCATACGCCCCATGTCACTTTTTTTCCACTCATATTAGATCTTTTAATTAATATGATTAAACTAATAAAAATATCTAAGATATTTGTAACTTTATCGGTCTGTCAACTTAAACTCCGCAAATCGAGTAAAAACAGACCCGATTCCTCTCCATTTCACACGTCTCTTTTTTCCCCTCTAATCCTTGATATTTTTCTTTCTTTTCATTACTCACCAACAACTTTTCATTTTACAATCAATCAAATTAAGATCTAAATAACACTTTCTTTAATCGTTCTTTAGCGTTCTTCGTCGTTCTTCATCCGTTCTTCGTCGTTCTTGAGCAAAATCATCATAAAACCTTCATTTCTTAATTAAATCCGTCCTAACTTATATTTCTAGAATCTCCTCCTCGCTCTCCATCTTCTAGTACGGTTTATTTTCAATTCCTTCAAAATCGTTTTCAACATTTAATTATGGAAAATCAAGTTTAAGTTCTAATAATGTTTTTCTTGTCATTTCTTATAGGGGAAGATTTTGAAGACGAGTTTGGAGACTCGTATATTTTGGGTGAAGATTAGTAGACGGGTTTCTTAGTTTATACTTCTTATTTTGGTGCTAATTGACTTGTCTAGCTAAGGTAACGATTCCGAGTTACTCGACGAATATATGTTACATAGCTTTGGTTTCTTTTGTTTTTGGTTCATCTTTTGTTTTTGTTTAGTGTTCTTGACATATTTGATGATTGTTCATAATCATGATTTTTGTATGCATGATGGATGAATTGGATGTTTAAAATGGATGTTGTTAATGAAAATCATGTTGGAAATAAATTGTGGTGGTTGTTTTGTGGTGGCCGAATTGGGTGGCTGAAAAACCAGCCCAAACCAGCCCAAAAACCAGGCCGGTTCAGGCCGGTTCAGGCCGGTCCAGGTCCGGTCTGGATTGGTCTGGGTTGGTCCGGGTTTTGGTCTTTTGTTTTGTGTCGATGTTTGATTGTTTTGTTGTTGTTTTGACGGGTTTTAAATATGTTAAGCATGCGGGAAATTTTAAGTAACGGTTTTAAAAATGTCAAACCAAAACAGCCCAAATGGGCCGGTTTATTCTTGGCCCAAAAATCAGCCCGTGGGTCCCACTTTGGGACTTGTGACGGTTTTTGAGTTATCGTCATTTTATCGCGTTTTGTAATAATTAGCAAGCGAGAAATATTAATAAGTAAAATATTTAATTAAAAGGTTTTTCATTTAATTATTATTTCTCACATGTTGGAAATTATAAGACGAGATCGTAGTTTAATTTAATCTTCTTTTAGTCAAACGGGTTTTTGGGTATAATATGATAATTCACATGTTAGAAGTAGTAATAAAATAACATGTAATGAATATGTTGATTTTATGTCTATGTGATAAAGACTCTGTTTCTAGCCGGTTTGATCCAACGGGTTTGGTCAAACTAAGATCTAGTCAGCCCCGATTTGACTGATGACCCGTCGCGGGACTCGGGTTGGGGATTTGTCTTCAAGTAAGGTTGTATTTGATTATGAATTAGCCTTAGTAGATATGAGGCGATATGATATTTGATTATTATTGATATGCAATTAGTCACATGATAGGATGTTTTTCCCGTGACTGTTTTATTATATGGTTGGTGTCGTGTTGACTAAGTACCCATAGAGAATTATGAGTATATGGCGTCTTGACCATTCTAATTCTAACTGAGTATCTTGGACCATGACATTGATAGGCCTTACCAACTTTAACGAGTATATGTTCACTGCTTGATAGCTTTTGTGTCACTGGCTTGGGCCTTTTGATACCAAGCCGGGGGCATGGCGTCCTAAGATTTCCGCTTTGGGAAGGGAGCCAGCTTAAGTACTAGCCATCTCTGCTTAGGGGGTCGCCTAGTAGAGTTTCTCATGTACGGTTATGTAATGAGACAGGGAATGGGTTAGCTGTTGTCGCTAGGTCTGATCAGTCTAGGACTAGGATGTTTTCCTACCTTGTGGTATAGCCTCGAGTTACAGATGACTATTGGCCGTCCTAGGAACTTATGCCTGTTTGTAGAAGGATTGGTCTTTCATGTTTGTATGATTCTATGAGTTCTAGAAGGTGAGATGCAAGCCGGCTAGGATTGATATAGTTTGGATTACCGATTGTTAACTGATTCACATGATTACGTGTTGATTAGGGTTTGAGTGTATCACGGCCATGTTTCTGAGAGGAACCTCTGAGCTAGCATACCAGCTTCCCTACCTTGAGTTATAGTTTATTATCGGTTTCACATGATAGCTTTCACATGCTAGGTTATTTGTTAGTTATCTGTTTCATAACATGAAAAGCATATCATATATGTTTAAGTTTTGTATTTTCCATATACATTGCTTTTATGTTATTCATGTTTCATTTAACTCGACATTTCGTGGCTGGGAGAACTCGGAGTTACTCCCCACTGACTGTGGCTTCCGTGTTTATATTTAATGCGGTCGAACAGGTGGTGATGCATATTTGGGGTACATTGACGAGCTAGCGAGCTAAGTATTTACCTTGGACCTATATTCGGTTCTTAGATTGTATATTATTATACACTCGTTTTATTTCCGTATTTATACGGGAGATATGTCTCCCGTCTTGTATAATTCTTATGTAAAATATTATTTTCCTTTTGTTATGACCCTTTTTATTTATGACACCTTTGTTTAGTTATTTAAATTATTTTTTTCTTTCCGCAAATTTGAGGGTGTCACAGTTGGTATCAGAGCATTTTTGCTCCCGACGCACGTTTGTGTACCCTTGTATAAATAACTTGACCTTAATAAAATAATAAACTGTGAGATAGAATGGTAGGATGGGTAGATTATGATTTATGTTGTAGTCTATTTGTTTATGCTAATTGTTAGGAGTAACTTAATTTGTTTTGTCTCTTATGAAGATGGTTGGACCTCGTGTAGAAGAGATCGTTGTTGGTACCAGCCAGGTCCCTCCTCATAAAGAAGACCATTGCCAAGGAGGCTATGCTTGGGTGGCTAGCCAGATTGCTAGGAGCAATATTACGCCTTAGGGTGGAATATGTGTTACCTAGAAGGAGTATCCTCTACCGAAGATTTGAAGATTTACAAGCTTAATTAAAGTGAATTCCTTCGTCATCTATAAATTCTCTCGTCCTTATTGTATTATGCTCTCTTCCTTCTATCTAGGAGCTTCTTTCTCTTCCAACCTATATGCCTCTTGAAAATTTCTCTTGATAGTTCCTTCATCTTTCCATTGGTATCCTTACCTCCCTCTTGTAACATTTTTAGGGATGTCATAACCATCGGTTGGTGGTATATTATACTTAGTCGGAAGAACTTTGAATCTTGTGGAATATTAGTGTTTGTTAGAATGAACTTGTGATTTGAGGAAAATGGTATAGATCTAATTTCACCCGATGGTGGTGAGAGTTGGTATCCTTGAGGAAGGTGTGGTAAGGTATGTTTAATGATTTTAATGCTAGATACTTGTCATGATTGTGTGTAAATCGTTTCATGGTCTTCGATGGTGTAAGATCGAATGAGTTGGCTATGACTTCTTAACTCATTAGTAATTTAGTCTTTTGGACTTAGAAGTTTAGTATTGGTTTGAAGACCATGCTTATGATATGTCTATTTTTGGAGTAAATAAGAAGTTTCGAATATGGTACTTAACCATCTTATTAAACTAGTTTCATGTTTAGATGATTATAAGGATTTGAGGATAAACTTGGGATGAAATTCTCCTAGTGGTTTTAGACTATGAAAACTTGAAGTTGTAATATCATTTCTTTGGAGGATCGAATTAAGTATGATGGTGGTTAGTTGTGGTGGTTAAGGATTTTAGTGGTTCTGTAAATGTTACTTGGAAAAAAATAGTTGTTTTAAATGTTGGACCCTAACGGGAATAATTACTTTGTGAAATTAGGATAGGATGAACAACTTGAGGAATATTGTCATAAGCGAAAACCGATGTATTGAGTGTTTGAAGGAGCTAAAATGAATTGATTTACGGTCGCATGGCCTATGATTGGCAAAAGTTAAGTGAAATGATATTGGGTGACTAATCTCTTTTGAGGAGTTGTGTTTTAACTTTTGAAGGTGAGAAAGTTAATTGTTAATAACTTAAGATAATGAATTTTGGAATAAATTGGATCAAAGGATTTCATAGTAAGTCTCCTTTACTTTGGGGTTGTTAGCGGCATTGTTCCCCTAATTATACATATTTTGATGGTGGTTTCCAATAAGAGTTTTGATGGACCTTAGAAAATTCTAATTGAATTTGAATAATTGGGAGTTATTACTTGATGTGTCATGCTTATGAAATATTTTGGTAGATTGAAAGTGTTGAGGATTATTGCACTCTCTTGTGGACTAGATTCTAGTGCAGTTAGTGTTGTTGAGTTACGATAGACATTTGAAGTATCATAGAAGGAAGATAGTATGGTGATTCATTCCTCTCTTTTCTCTCTTTATATTCGATTTATTCTTTCGAATATTCCGTTCCTTCTATCGAATGTCGTATTTATAAGTAGATTATTACTAGAAGCTTTAGTTAGAAATTTTAGGCATAGATAGTAGAATTATTACCTTTACTATGAAATTTTTGAACTGAAAGCTTTTTGAAATATTTTAATGATTTCAAGTAGTTTTACCGTCAAGGAGTGTTGAGACTTGTTATTGGAGACGTTCGATAACTAGTTTCTCATTTATTGATGCGAAAATGTATCTTTTGAGTCTTTGATTTGGGACGTCGATGTTCTTAACCGCGGACGAGAACCTTCCGTTCCAGTGATAAGACCCTGTATTTTTATTACGAATATATTTTAAACAGTTTTGATATAGACCTACATATATGTTACTTTCCTTCTTCTAAGTTTCGAGGACGAAACTTTTTAAAAGGAGGGGTGATTGTAACAACCCGAAAAGTACCCTATTTTTCTAGTAAAACTATTTACTAACACTTTTCAGTAGAACTTAAGTTTTTAAAATAGAAATTTTTGTTCCGAGTCTTATTTTGAAATTCCGCTTTCGTATTTGGAATTTCTGAGAGATTTCATGAAAAGACCGTTTTTAGTCATCTTTGACTTTTCTTGACTTTTAAGTCGTCTTTGACTTTTTCTTGACTTTTTAAAAGTCGTCATTGACTTGTCTTGACTTTTAAGTCGTCATTTACTTTTCTTGACTTTTAAGTCATCATTGACTTTTCTTGACTTTTTAGTCAACTTTGACTTTCGTTGACTTTTCCCGACTCGCCTCGTACTTTTAAAGACCGAAATTTTATTTAAAAAAATAATATTTTTGATTTATTTTTATTTAGATTTATTAAGATTTATCATAATTTAATATAATTATTTGGAATTTATTCGGAATTTAAAGAATAACTTTTACGGTTTTAACCGAACGTCATTTAACTATTCCCGAGTCATCGTAAATCACGAAACAAACCCGAAACTCGACTTTGGCATGAGTCACACGCCCATGTCATCGTTTTTCACTCACTTGAGATATTTTAATTGTTTCGATTAAACTAATACAAATATCTTAGATATTTGTTACTTTATCGATCCGTCAGTTTAAATTACGCAAATCGATAAATCAGACCCGATTGCTCACCAAACCACACGGTTTTCCCTCCTCTCTTAGACCTTGCTATTTTCTTTCTTTTCATTACAATAACATAATATCTTGATATTTAATTCAATTA